>JAREIK010002602.1:1442740-1447740 GCA_029783825.1 Sapria himalayana | reverse complement strand
TTGGCATATTAAAAAACTTGATAAAGCCCCACCTAGTTCAAGCAAGCCATCTAGAAATAATAATAAATATATAAACATGAAATATAACTCTAAATGTATAACTAGAGTGCAAGCTAGATCCTAAATGTATAATTTCTTGTACTGGAACATAAAAGGGATTGCAAACTCCCCTACAATAAATAGAATTATTAACCTAATTAAAATTTATAAGCTAAAAATTGTAATCTTAACTGAACCTCTAGTTAATAATAATGTTCTAGAGAAATACAAACACATGTTAGGTCTACATAAGGCCTTTTCAAATTCTAATGGTGAGATATGAGTTATGTGGCATAACTTAGTAGATATTAAAATATTGATAGAAATGGAATAGATAATTAACTTTAAAATTAAAAATCAGACAGAGGCACTATACTCAACAGTATATGCAAAAAATACGAAGGAAGGAAGGAAAGCCTTATGGAGTGAAATGGAAAAGATAGCTAGAAATAATATTCCATGGATTATAGGAGGAGATTTTGATGTCATTAGAAATATAAAAGAGAAAAAACGAGGAAGACTACATGATCCGGTGGCAATAGCTCACTTCAATGAAGCTATTGCTAATGCTAATCTCATGGAGGCAGAATATATAGGATCAGACTTCACGTAGTGTAATAACTGGAAGACCATAGGGGCAATCTGGTCTAGACTAGACTGTATCTTATATAATCCACAATGGGTAGATAAGCTTGGAGGAATAACCGGTTAAACATTTAAGTAGGACTTGTTCGGATCACAGCCCGATGTTGCTGACAAATCACAATAGTGAAACAAGATATAAAGGTTTTAGGTTTCAAAATATGTGGGGATTGCATAAAGACTTTGATAAAATTATAAAGGGATCATGGGAAAATCAGGTAGTGGGTAACCCAATGCAAATATTAGCTCAAAAATTATGAAATTTAAAATTTTCTCTCTTGAAATGGAATAAGAAGTGTATTGGGAACATATTTAAAAATATATAAGAAGCAGAACAAAAAGTTACTTTCTTAGAAATACAATATTAAAAAAGTTCGGATGAGATCTTGAGAATGGAACTTAGCAAAGCAAAGGTTGAACTAATATTAAAAATGCATATGGAAGAGGTATTTTGGAAACAAAAATAGAGAATTAAATGGTTAAAAGATGGTGATAAAAATACAAAATTTTTCAACATAATGACAAAAATAAAAAATCAAAAGCTCAAAATAAAAGGGTTACAGAACACTGAGGGGTCATGGATAGATAAGGAAGATGAAATAATACATGAATTAGAATATTGCTTTAAAAGTCACTTATGTGATTCAAGTATGCGTAGCGGTCAAACTCTAATAGAAAATATAGAGAAGAAAGTTACTGTAGGAGATAATAAAATGCTAGAAGAAATACCGAGAGAAGAAGAAGTAAGAGAGGTAGTATTTGGTGCCAATAAAGACAGTTCCCCAGGACTAGATGGTTGGAATAATGGATTTTTCCAACGCAGTTGGCCTATCATTAAAAAAGACTTAACTAAAGCAATTACCTGGATCTTTTCGGGCGTAGAAATTACAAAAGCATGGGAAAATTCATATATTGTATTAATTCCAAAGAAAGCGAACCTGCAAAGAGAAGAAGACTTTAGACCGATTAGTTTATGTAATACAATATGCAAGATACTAACAAAAATTCTTCAAAATAGATTAAGTAGAGTTCTTCCAAATATAATTTTCGGTAGAGCAAGCAGGTTTTGTAAAGAATAGGCTAATGATGGAAAACATCAATATGGCTTCGGAAATGATAAGAGAAATAGGGGCAAAAGTAAGACGAAATAATGTAATCATAAAACTCGATCTGTAAAAAGCTTTTGATAGAGTCGAGTGGGACAAACTATGTTATATAATGAGAAAAAAATGAGTTTTTATGAATATTGGATAGATTTGATGTATAGATGCATTTCTAGTTTATAGGTAAAGATTCTAATCGATGGAAGGACAGGTGAAGAATTTAAACCATTCAGAGGCCTCAGGCAAGGGGATCCACTTTCCCCGTCATTATTTAATATTTATTTAGAGTTATTTATTGTTAATTTTTAAGAGAAAATAAGAATGGGTAGCATTTTACCTTTTAAGTAGCCTAGACATACACCGACGGTGAGTTGCTTGGCATATGCGGATGATGTAATTATTTTCACAAATGCCATCAGTAGATCATTGAGAAGCCTGATGAGTCTCACGCAAACATTAGAGGAAAAGTTAAATAAAAAGTGCCAATTTATCATCGCGAAAAAAGCTTCAGAAAATTCTGCTCAAAGAGTTCGAAGAATTATGGGTTTCACACAAGTAAAAGGAGCGATAATTTATTTAGGATGTCCGATATATGAAGGAATGGTTAAAGAAGAATATTTAATCTTCTTAGTGGAAAAAATAAAACAAAAGATTGCGGACTGGAAAGAGGACATGCTAAGCATGGCAGGAAGAATTACATTGATCACACACGTATTAGAAAGTTCATTAGCTCATATTTTGATGGCAATTAGGCCTCCTAAAATTATTATAAACAAGATAGAAGGGGAAATGTACAATTTTTTATGGGGTAAAAATGAAGTGAAAAATAAGCTTCATTGGAAAAAATGGAAAGAATTGTGTTATCCAAAGGATGAAACATGTTTAGGCTTTACTAGCTTAAATGATACAACCAACGCTTGGGTCTGTAAAAATTGGTGGAGACTAAAGGAAAAGAATAGCATATGGATAGCATATATAAAAGCTAGATATGGTATAGGTAATAAAGTTCTTAGAAATTTAAAAAAGGTGTCAAATATTTGGAAAGTTATGCGCAAGCAGCAAAGTATAGTGGAAAAACACTCAATTCTCACCAATTATGGGTGGAAATGGTCCTTAACCCCACATGGAAAATTTACATTAAGCAGTGCGAAGCAGCTAGTTAGAAATAGGAAAACATAGGTAGGGATGTTTGAAAAGATATGGGAAAAACTGAATCCACAGAAGATAAACATCTTTATGTGGAAACTTCTCTCAGATTCCATCCCGGTGGATGAAAATATCCAAAAAAAAGGTATAAGGCTTGCATCCTGTTGCGAATGCTGCCAACAAGATATAGAAACCATGGATCATTTTATTTTCAACGGGGAAATAGCTAAAAAAGTATGGAAATTTAGAAAAAGAGATTAAATTAGAAGAGCGTGCATGCAGCCTTAAGGAAAGATTAAAATTATGGGATAATAAACACACAAAGAATAAAGTCCTTAAATGGTTAAGAGAATATGTACCACACGTAGCTGTTTGGTGCTTGTGGAAGGCTAGAAATACCAACAAATTCAATGGTAGTTTAATGAATGCTAAATCTATCATAGAAGAAATTAGAAGAGAAATCTCTTTTATCTCAGCTTTTAGCCCGATTAGACTTAGGAATTTAGGATTAGAAAAAGACAAGATAAAGGTACGAGGCTTAGTAACTAAAAGAAAAAAATTGACAATAATAAAAATAACTAGTTGGGAAAAGCCTCAGCAAGGTATATTGGTGCTTAACACTGATGAGAGTTTCAAAAGATATATGGGAATGGCAGGAGGTGGAGGAGTGATAAGAAATCATGACGGAAGAGTAATCAAGGCATTTAGGATAAGAGAAATAACTTTTTCAGCATTGCACTCAAAAATAATTGCCTTGCACAATGGATTGCTAATTTACAAAGAAAATAACTATTCAAACTTGCAAGTGCAAGTAGACTCGAGACTTTTGGTAGATCTAGTGGAAAATAAAATACAACTATGCAAGTTTGATTTGGTAATTGAAAAAATAAAAAATTTGCTATTAGAACTGAAAGGAGAGTTAACACATATATTTAGAGAGGCGAACAGGTTAGCAGATAAATTAGCGGAAGAATGTGCTAATAAAGGCCCGCAGGAATTTGATGAAAATAATATTCCTGAAAGGTATAAAGGATTAATTAATTTAGATAGAATAGGTTATTCATATATTAGAATAAACAATAGTTAAACTAATTATAAGGCTTAATTGAATAAGGAGTGAACTAGGTGGTGGCATTAATTATCTCTTAGATTAGTTGTTTTATGCAGGTAACCCCTGTCCTGGGGGGTGGTATTGGCACTATTAATGATAGTAGAATAGGACATAGCTTGCAAAATACTAGACTAGACACATATGAAGCACCTTGGTCCGGAGGGGTGGTCTAGTTTCATGCCACTCGTTATAAATTGTCCAATGTGCAGAAAACCCCGGTCCTAAGGGGAGGTATTGGCAGTATTATGAATTGCAGTATGCTGTTATGTGGTCTTGGAGTAGAATAGCAGGTAAATGTAGAATTTCAGATTCTGTTATGTTCGGTTCAATGCTGCATTATATATTGTCCAGTGTGCATTTCCAGTATGCAGAAAACCCTGGTCATGAGGAAAGATATTGACAGTATTATGGTAATGAAGCTTAACTTCCGATTGATTATTAAATATTACTTTTCAGTCATGAGGGAAGACTAACAGTGTGTTGTCTTATGTGCTACTATATTGTGATGTTATGTGGTGTTATATGTTGTTTATAGAATTGCTGTATGCTGTTAGGTGGTCTTGGACTAGAATAGCAGGTAAAGGTAGAATTTTATATTCGATTATGTGCGGTTCAGTGCTGCATTATATATTGTCCAGTGTGCATTTCCAGTATGCAGAAAACCCCGGTCCTGAGGGGAGGTATTGACAGTATTATGGTAATGGAGATACCTTCTTTTGATTATTAAACACTACTTCCCGGTCCTGAGGGGAGACTAACAGTGTGTTGTTTTATTTGCTACTATATTATAAGTTTTGTGCTATTATGTGTTTTGTTCTGTTTATTCAATAGCAGGGTGCTGTAATGTGTTCTTAGTGTAGAATAGCTGTTATGTGTTATGCTATTTATACAACTTCAGATTCTGTTATGTGATGTTATGTTTTTGGTGTAGAATTTAGATAAAAGTAGATACCCAAGCT
>JAREIK010002602.1:1183607-1434740 GCA_029783825.1 Sapria himalayana | reverse complement strand
GAAAAGAATGAGAAGAAGAACAATAATAATTGGATGCATAAAATTATGTAGGAGAAAAAAAACTAGAAGAAAAAGAATATAAAGAAGTTAAATAAAAGAAGAACATGAAGAAGAACAAAAATAATATATAAAAGAATCAGAAAAATAATAAGAATAAAAATAACAAGGAAAAAAGAATAAGCACAACAACAACAACAACAACAACAATGAGAAGAAGAAGAGGAGGGGGGGGGGGGGGGGGGGGGGGGGCTAGAAGAGAAAGAAAGAAGAAGAGGAATAAATAATAATAATAAAAATAAAAATAATAATAATAATAATAATAATAAGAATAATAAGAAGAATAATAATAATAAAAAATAATAATAATAATAATAAAAAATAAGAACATGAATAAGAAGATGATGATGAAAGAAAAACATGAATAAGATGAACAAGAAAGAAGAACATGAATAAGAAAAAGAATAAAGAACATGAATAAGAAGAAAAAGAACAAAAAGGAGGATAAAAAAAGAAAAAAAAAGTAGAAGATAATAATGTTGATGATGATGATGAAAATGAATATGAAAAACAAAAAAGATAAAGAAAGAAGATACATAATATAAAGAATAAAAAGAGAAAAAGAAGGAAAAGAAAAACAAATAATATGATGATGATGATGATGATAAAGATGAGGAAGTGGAAGATAAAAAATAATAAGAAAATGGTGATGAAGATGAATAAGAAGTAAGAGAGAAAAGAAAAAGGAAAAGGAAAGAGGATATAAAATAATAAGAAAAAGAAATAAAAGAAGAAAAAAAAGAAAAAAAAGAAAAAAAGACAAATAAGAAGAATAAGACAAGGGCAAGATAAAAAAGTAGAAAAATAAGGGCGAGATAAAAAAGTAAAAAAAGAAGGGCAAGATAAAAAAGAAAAAAAAGAATGGAAAGATAAAAAAGAATGGAAAGATGAAATTAATAAAAAGAAGGGCAAGATAAAAAAGAAGAAAAAGAATGGAAAGATAAAAAAGAATAAAAAGAAGGGCAAGATAAAAAAGAAGGAAAAAATATGAAGTTGATGATAATGAAGAAGAAACAAGAGTAAAAGAAGAAGAGGAACAACAACAATAAGTAGAAAAATATAAGAAGAAGAAGATTATGATAATAAAGAATGAAGTAAAAAAAAGAAAAAACAACAATAATAACTAGACGAAGAAGAAAAGAATAAAAAGTAAATAAGAACATGAATAAGAAGGAAAATAACAAATAGAAAAAATAAAGAAGAAGAAGAGGGTAAACAATTGCAAAAAAAAAAGAAAAAATAAAAAAAAGTTGAAGAAAAAGATAATGATGATTAATAAGAATAAGTAGAAAAATATGAAGAAAAAAAAGAAAAAAAAAGAAGAATAAGAAGAAAATGAGAAAAAAAATATAATGATGATGAAGAATATAATGATGATGATGAAGAATATAATGATGATGATGATGATAATAATGATAACAAATATGAAGATTATGATTAAGAAAAAAAAAGAAGAAGTATAAATAAAATAAGAATGGGAACTTCATAAACAAAATGAAAAATAATTAGAAAGAGAAGAAATATAAGAGAAAGAAGAAAGAATAATAATAAAAATAAAATAAAATAAGAAGAATAAAAAGAAGAAGAATAATAAAAATATGATGATAATAATTTGATCAAATTGAAGAATAAGAAAAAGAATAATAATAATAAGATGAAAAAGATTGAGAAGATAAAAAAATAAGAAAGAAAAACAACAATGTATCATGCTCTGATACTTGATGTTATGACCTAAGAAATATGGATGAGCTATGACATCAAATGTGAGGATCAAAATAATACACACAATCTCTAATATCAAATGTTAGATTCCAATTGATAGGGATCCCTAATATATTTTGGGTAACTGATCTTGTGATACCAAACTAAGAATTGTGATGGTTATTAAGGATTTAAGAAGGGGAAGAAAATTCTCATTGATGAATCACACAATGCATGAGAAAGAGAGAGAGAGAGAGAGAGAGAGAGAGAGAGAGAGCACAACCATAAGAGCAAAGAGAAGAAAAGAAAAAATCATAATCTTTGAATAATCATTGTATAATTATTACGACTTTATTATTGTGATAAAATTTATTTTTTATTACTTGATCCTAAAAGCTTGTTAGATATTTTTCTTTCATCCAATATAATTTTTATAAGTATATGAGTCATATAGGTAGTCAAGTTGGATATAAATCTAGATATCAATCTAACATAGATTATATAAATAATTTAACCAATCAAAGGTAGACTAATTGATGTCTAGGTAGAGTAAATAGACTTGGGTTTTCAGAAAGATACTTAGATTATTGGATTGACTCATTTTCTTATGTGTGATGATATTTTTATCAGTATTTGAGTAATATTGTGTTTGATCGTCTAACAAATGGTAGATTAGTGTGAAAATATATTAATGTTCTTGACATATATGATGACTATCATCTTTAGACTATCACTAACAATATGATTCCTTCATAGTCGTGCTTTTAGTAAATTACTATCAAAATCACATATCATTTTATTCATAGGTCATTCATATGTATATTACTTTTAGGCAATATGTTAATTGTTCTTGATGATTGATTTGTATATGTATTTTTATTCTCTAACTTCTAATATCTTAATGATGTAAAATGAAATGGTATTACATATATTTATCTTGTTGGCTTCATATGATTCATACTCATATCAATTAATATACTTATTCCCATGAATCTAACATATCAAAATTATACAAGAGGAAATAACTTATAGAATTTTCATTACCATACGAGACACATCAACTTGCATGTGTCTCAAGACATATCTATCACTATCTATCATTGCCAACACACGACTAACATTCTATGGTAATACTCACATATTAGATATTTACTTTACATTTATATTACTTGAAGATTAGTTCTTCTAGAATATGCATAATGTATTGATCATAAATATATTTATACTTTTACTTTATGAGTATCATATTCACAACAAATAAATTTACATGTCATCATCCACTATGGTCAATATATTAACTTACGATATAGTGAAAATCCTAATTTTAGTATTAATTAGCATCTATATCCATCAATATTAGCATAAATATAAATAGTATATATTCACATCATCATAATATAAGTACATCAAACTAACCATAGATCTCAATTTTGCATTACACTAGAGAAATATTCATATGATATATTTTGAGTAGTATCTTGTGGATATGAGGGTTTCCAATGAGCTCTAGTAATATTCTAATTCTCACAACTTAATCTCAGGCAATTCTTACTTGTGTTTGCCTTGAATTTTCTCCATAATTAGTTGTTGGAAGTCGAAGAGATGTCAAATGGGCCTGGCTAGACAAGCCTGGCTTGGTTTTTCCAGGCCCAACCGAGCTGGCGTGCCGTGCCTGGCACGGTCGGTTCTTGGGAGGGCAGACCCAGCACATACTCGTGGTTCGAAATCTGTAGGGTTCGGCCCGATTTGGGTCAGGTCGGGTCGGATCAGTCACAATTTTAAAATCCTAGTGTTTTGACTCCGCGTTGCCGTGCCTCCATCTCCCATCGGGCGTGCCAAGCCTCGCACATCGAGCATCGGTGCATCTTCCCCCATCAGCCATTACGTGCCTCGCCTGTAAGGCGTCAATGCATCTTTCCCCATTGGGCATCGCTCGATGTGTGGGGCTGTCGTGTCGTGCCCACGTGCCAGGCGTGCTATGTCGTGCTATGCACAGCACGAAGGCTAAAACTTTCTGCCCGACACAGCATGACTCATGCCGAGGCTACCCCCGACACAGGCCCGAGCACGGCACTGTCACGTGTCATGGTGGCCCAGGCACGGCTGAACCCTGTAGGCTCGGGCTGGCCCAGCCCATTTGACACCTCTAAGCAGTTGCATTATCTAAGGTTTTGTATGCACTTGGCTTGAAATCCAATTCCACCACTCTTTCCTTTTCTTTTTTTGTGAAAAACTTTCAGTGTTGTTTTTATATTTTGGGATTCCATGCAATTCTTTAAGCTAAAAGTCACAATGCTAGCTTGATGTCATGATCTTATTTTGTTGAATCTTTTCTATAGTACAAAAATCACGATCACAAAAATATTTTGACTAAAGTAAATATATTCCTGACAATAAAGTCATGATAATAGGAATGTCATAACTAAGATAATTCTTTCTAGAACACAAAACCATGGCATTAGGAATGACTATGACTAATATAAATATTCTCTGAAATAAAAAGTTGTCATGACATATATGATTGTAACTAAGGTATTTCCTCTATGGAGCACAAAGTAATGATGGTGAAAATATCATGACTGGAGTAAATAGTTTTTGAAATACAAAATCATGGCATAAAATATTGATGTAACTTAAGATTACTTACTGTTTTGACTCTCTTTCAATTAAATCGTAGCACTAAAAAATGCAGCGACTTCTTGTACACATGGGGTACTTGACTACCATATTGTAAAAATAAGGTCATGACTATCATTGTATTTTATAAATAATATGGTTGCAACTCTAAGAAAATATCACAGCCAGAAAGATAGCGTTGCATTATAAAAAGTTTGATACAACTTGGTGGTAGAGTCGTGATATAAAAAAATTATCTTGATTTGTTTTAAAGAGTTATATTCAAGAAATGATGCTGCAACTACTCTATAGCCTTATGGAAAGTGTAACCAAGATGTGATCTAAGAATTATCATGATTCTTCACTATTTTTTCTTTCCTCTAAGTCATCGCTCTACTAAGTTCACTAATTTCTTCCAAAATTTATCTAATTTCACAAATATTCATCATGTTTCATCATAATAATCATTTAGTGAAATCTATCTATTTAACTTTCAAATAAGTGCAAATACCTTAAAAATTATATGCCAAAAGACTAATATATATTTAGTATGTGGATGGATGAATAATCTCTTACACTAAAAGTATTTCTCATCCTTGAGGAATGAATCTTCCTCTCATTTTTTTTGAAAATCATCATCACCAACAACAAGATGAGTATAGTACAATATCACAAAGAAAAATAAATACACAATATATCAACATCTAGAAAAAGATGATCATGATGATGATAATGAAGAAAAAGAAAAAGAAGTATAAGAATTTATAAAAAAAGAAAAAAAGTGAAGTCAAAGAAAAAGAAAAACAAGAAAATATTAATGAAGAATATGAAGAACATAAAAAATAATAAGAAATAGTATACATAGAAGAAGAAAAATAAGAAGAAAAATAAGAAAATGAAGAAATAAAAGAAGAAGAAGATGATGAGAGAAGAAAAAAACAAGAATAAGTAGCAGAAAAAGCATAAGAAAAAGCATAAAAGAGGAAAAAAAAGAATAAAAAAAATAAAAATAAGAATAAAAGAAGGAAGAAAGAATAAGTTGAGACAAAAAAAGAATGAGGTGAAGAAGAAGAGTAAAAATAAGGAAAAAATGAGAAGAAAATAAAGAAAAGGAAAAAGAAGAGAAGAAAAATATGAAATGAATAAAAAAAGAAGAATACAAATGAGAAAAAAGAAGAATAAGAAAAAGAAGAAGAAAAAGAAGAATAAGAACAATGAGAAAAAAAAAGAAAAAAAAGTCAAAGAAGAAGAATATGAAACAAAAGTTGAAGAAAAGGAAGATGAAGAATGAGAAGAATGGGAAGAAAATTATTAGGCCCCACATAGGCTCGATCCCACACAAGCTTTCTTGCTATGATACTTAGTGTTATGACCTAAGAAATATGGATGAGCTTGTTAGTAATAGTGTTTCAGGCCTATCACATGGACATGATATTTTGACTATTTGTGAGAATTAATTATATATAATGCCCTTGAATAATATTATTTATTTATTCTAAATGTCCCTAATTGGTTATTATTATGAGAATAACAATGAATTAAGATTAATATAAAGTTTGATTGATATTCATGGGATGAATATGAGTATGAGATACAAATCAAATTTATATATATTTGTTGAGAATAAATATTGGACAGACTCATCTTGAGATTAATATATAGATCAAAGTCATAAGTTAATCTCTAATAATTGTGTCAAAAAAATTTTTAACTTGAAATCGCAATAGTTCTTAACATAAGGAATATTGTGTTTTAATATAATTAAACAGTGTCTTTAATCAGATGACTATAAAGGTTATCCTTAAACATATTGAGATATGAGTGATTAAGATGTAATTTTTCTCTTTTATGATAAAAGAGATATCTCTAGGTCCTCTCAACAATTGAGACTGAGAAATGCATGGTTATGCTCAAATGAATTGATGGAGATCAATGTCATTTGTTTAGTCAGTCTAATTGGGTTTCGAGTAATCAAAGATAGAATAATATGTTCATGTCTTATATTCTATCAAGATATCATGAGACAAAAAAGATTATGTCATTAGTTATATTAAGGTTGTCTCAGATCATGAGTTTTTCATTTAACTTGTGTAGTCATAATGTCTTGCTAGAGGCTACTTATGACTTGTAGGATCAAAATATGATTTAGACCTATTATCAATATTAATTGAACATGTAGGGTTTCACATTAAAAATGAATAATAATGGTTATGATTTTTCACCATCTGTAGTAATTTAAAATGATGATATCATTTTAAATTACAAATAACAATTAGTTGTTATTTAAATTTGAATTTAATTTTGAGAAAGTTAAAATTTGTGATTTAAACAAATAATTAATCTGTTATATTTTCTTAATAGATAATGAATAATTTATTAATGATTTGAATTTAAATTATTATTATTTAAAAGAGTTAAATAAAATTTGGATTTGAATTTAAATTGTTATTATTTAAAAGAGTTTTAAATAAAATTTGAATTTGACTAAAACCTTAGCAGATATATATATATATATATATGAAATATATATATGAAATATATATATATGAAATATATATGTTAAGTGTTTGTAGTCTTTTACTCTGAGAACATTCAAAACAGAGAAAATGACAAACCCTAATTTCATTTTTGAGAAGACGAAACTGAACTAGCATTCAACAAAATATTTTGTTATTTGTTCGTGTGTGAATACTTATAGAGGGTGTTCGCTTTTCAGAAAGGCAACACATTTAAGGATCTAAATAAACCAAGAAATAGACTTGAAGGCTTGACAAATCAATCTACAAGAGGTAAGTTTTCTTTATCATTTCTTTGTATTTTATGAAACACGTGAACCTTTGTGGGTTAAGAGATAAAAATTATAAATTCCACTGCATTAATTTTCCAATTAGATTGGATATTTTTCCCAAAACTCCTATAGTGGTATCAAAGGAAATTGTGTTATCATAAAAACTAATAATGTCTTATTTGATCGTATGTATGTGATGTATATGATTCTAGTATGATTTGTATTTTTGAATATATGTGATATTATGGTTTGTGTGAACAACATAGTTAATGGGTTTTGTTAAGGTATTAATTGATTGAAATAGAAACCTAAAAGCACTCATTAGTATGATTGAGAATCTGAATGAGATATTGCTATTAAAGTGTTTAATAGCATGTTATATGATTCTAGCTTTGTCTTAATCAGATTAATACATAGATTGAGTTCATATATCAATTCTGATCTATCAGTGATTATTTGTGGTGGTGCCAAAATAAGCCCTATGTGTAATGAGATTACATAATATGCTATTTTAATGTGATTTTGATGGCTTTTGGCTTATTCAAAAATTTATTGATGAGATCAATGAAAATTTATTGATAAAATTTAAAAAAAATAATAGATGAGATTAATGAAAATATATCGATGAGATCAATGAAAATTTATTGATGAAATCAAAGAAAATTTGATAAAGCGAGGGTAGCCCCCCTCGATCTTGTCCCCTAACCGGCTAGCAGAACTACCATAATAGCTCTGCATAGCACCTTATGAATTTAATTGGTTTTAAATACAAGCCTATTATAATTTATTTTTTTAATGCAAATTATTTATGCTATATGTTAACATGCTATATTTTGTATGTTATGTTGCTTCACATGGTGCATAGTATGACCTTTTTGACAATATATTTAATTCTTATTATTGTTTTTACAAGGGTTGTAATTATTAAATATGGCTTGCATGCCATTTTTATTTTTATTATAATTTTTTAATTATTGTAATAAAATAAGAGACAATGCAAGCTATTTGAAGTCATGCAATCCAACCATGATGATGGAGGAGCTAGGTGTGTGTGTGTGTGTGTGTGTGTGTGTGCAAGTTGGTGGTCAAATTGACATCATGGAGCAGATTATTACTACCTAGGAATGACTATTGATCTTCATTTTGGCTTATAAAGATCAATTTAGATTAATGCCATACTATGACATGTTTATTATATGCATGTATGAGATGCTATGTATGATATTACATGTGTATGTGATACTAGAAGTATAATAATATCTAATAATTAAAAATTAAAATCAATCAAGAACCCTCCCATAAAATTAAAAATTAGCATGTCATTCATATTTAAACACTTGTCAGACCTTTTATCACTTTAATATGGGTTCTACCAAAGTAGAAGCATATTAATTTACATTAGTAAGACAAGATGAGTAATAGTGCTGCCCATATGTTTAAAAATGGTTTAACCTTATTAGATTATTAAAATGGTTTTTGGCCTAATGGCATTAGATGGGATTTAAACATATCGAGACATATGATGTCAAAATCTCATGAATATCTAAGAGTTACATGAGATGTAATTGGTAAGAGTTACCTACCTAAATAACTTAATGTTAAGAGCTGACTTAAAGTTGAGTAATATAAGGATCTTAGCTCACTAGATTAATATGATTATTCTTGAGGGTTATTAATGTAGTGAGAATTTTTCATAATCAAAATACTTATTAAACTTTGCATTCATTGCAGATGACCAACAAAAACAATAATAAATATAATATGTCACTACGATTAGTCCTTGAGAAGGATAAATTTATTGGGACTAACTTCCTTGATTGGTTTCAAATTTTGAGAATTATTCTCAAACAAGAAAGGAAGATTTATGTCATGGATGAACATCTCCATGAAGAACCACCTAATTATGCTCCTAGAGCTAATAAGAATGCTTATGAGAAGCATCATAACGACTCTATTGATGTTGCATGGTTGATGCTAGCTACAATGAGTTCTGAACTTTAGAAGGATCTGAAAAATATGGAAGCTTATAATATGATCTTCAATCTTAAGAAAATATTCCAGCAAAAAACAAGGCAAGAAAGGTATGAGACTACCAAGGCACTGCATTCTTGCAAGATAACTGAGGTTGCTTCAATTATTACTCATATTCTAAAAATAAAAGGCTATATTGAGCACCTTGATAGGCTTGGATTTCCATTGAGCCAAGAGTTTACAACTGATTTGATCATGAATTCACTTCATGATAGTTATGGCCAATTTTTCGTGAACTATAACATGAATGAAATGGACAAATCTATCTCTGAGCTGCATACAATAGTTAAAACTACTGAGCATAATGTTAAATCCAAGCATGGCCATATTCTGATAGTTCAAAATAGAAAGGGGTTCAAGAATAATGGCAAGGGCAATGGTTAAGGAAAGTTCAATGCTCAACCCAAACACAAACATGAACCCAAGGCTAAAGCCCCAAAGGAGGGTGTTTGTTTATCTTGCAATGAACCAGGTCATTGGAAGAGAGTACAAACTGTATTTAGAGGATCTAAAGGAGAAGAAGAAGACTGGCGAGACTAGTTCTTCATGTATTTATGTTATATAGATTAATTATTTTTCTTCTAGTTCCTGGGTATTAGATACTAGATATGTATCTCACATTTGTACAAATATGCAAGGACTCGAAAATAGTAGACAACCAAAGAAGGGCAAAGTTGACCTGCGAGTAGGTAATGGTGCAAAAGGTGCTGCTTTGGCTATAGGAAGTTATGAACTTACTTTGCCCAGTGGGCTTTTGTTAGTTTTGGACAATTGCTTTTATTATCCTACAATGTGTAGGAATATTATTTTAGTTTCTTGTTTGAATAATGATAGTTTTCTTTTATTATTAAGAATAATAATTGTTCCATTTTTCATAAAGAGATGTTCTATGCAATTGTCTATTTACAGGATGGTTTATATGTTATGAACCTTCAAAAATCTAATGATTCTCATGTCTATAACATAAATTCTAAGAAATTTAAATCCACTGATTTAAATTCAACCTATCTTTGGCATTATAACCTTGGTCAAATAAATGAGATTTGCATCTCAAAACTCCATCAAGTTGGACTTTTGAATTCATTTGATTTTGAATCATATAATAGAAGTGAATTTTATCTATTGGGTAAAATGACAAAGGATCCATTTACTAGACACAATGAAAGACCTAATGAATTATTGGATCTCATACATACAATTGAATGTGGACCATTAAGTTTATATGCTAGAGGAGGTTACAAGTACTTCATTATCTTCGGCATAAATGTTATGTCTACTTGATGAGACATAATTCTGAATCATTTGAAATGTTCAAATATTTTCAAAATGAAGTACAAAACCAACTTGGCAAAATTATGTTTATATGCTGGCAAATATTTGAGATAAGAATTTGATGACCATCTTAGAATCATTTCACAATTAACTCTCCTTGGAACACCATGATAGAATAGTGTGTATAAGAGGAGGGATCAAACTTTATTAGATATAGTTTAATCTATGATGAGTCTAATGAATCTTCCATTTACCTTTTGGAGTTATGTATTTGAAACAGCTGTGTTCATTTTAAATCAAGTTCCATCTAAAATGGTTGAAAAGATATAATATGAGATGTGAAATGGTAAAAGGCCTAGTTTGTCTTTTCTTAAGATTTGTGGTTGTATGGCTTATGTAAAATATCAAGATTCGAATAAGCTTGAGCATAAATCTAATAAATATCTTTTTGTGGGGTATCCTAAAAAGACTAAGAGATACTACTTTTAACGATACCATAGAAAACAAAGTGTTTGTTGCTCGGAATTGTATCTTTCTAGAAATGGAATTTATTTCTAAAGGAACCAGTCGGAGTAAGGTACAACTCAAAGAAGTTCGAGAACCACAAGATAATATTGAACTGCCTATGGATACTCATTAGTTAACAAACTATTGTTGACACACCTTCTATAGCACAAAAGTCACATAGATTTGATAAGATACATCATGAGCTTGAGAGATATGGATTTATTGTAACTAATAACAATGATATAGTGTTAGTGGATCAAAATGAACCCACTACCTATCAAGAGGCTAAGTTAGATTCAGACTCTGAGAAATGGTTAGAGGCCATGAAGTCTAAAATTCAATCCATGTATGATAAATAGGTATGAACCTTGATTGACCCACCTAAAGGTACAAGGATCATTGGGGTCAAATGGGTTTTTAAAAAAAATTGACATAGATGACAAAGTGCATACTTACAAAGCAAAGTTAGTTGCAAAAGGTTTTAAACAAACTCATTGTATATAATATAATAAAACTTTTTCACATGTAGTTATGCTTAAGTCTATCAAAATTCTTATTACCATTACTGCATATCATGATTATGAGATTTGGCAAATAGATATTAAATCTGCATTTCTTAATTGAAATTTTCTTGAGGATATGTACATGACACAACCTATGGATTTTGTACAACCTAAGAATTCCAGTAAAGTATGCAAGCTTCAAATATCCATTATGGTCAAAGCATGCCTTTCAGAGTTGAATACTTCATTTTGATGAATCAATCAAAGGATTTTGATTTGTCAAAAATGAAATGAGCCTTGTAATTATAAAAAAATTAATGGTAGCACAATTGTATTTTTGGTCTTATATGTTGATGATGTTTTACTTATTGAGAATGATATCTCTACCTTGCAGAATGTTAGTCTTGGTTAGAGAAGTGTTTTTCCATGAAAAAGTTAGGTGAAGCTGCCTATATCCTAGAGATATAGATCTATAGAGATAGATCTGAGAGGCTGGTTGGTCTAAGTCAAAGTATTTACATAGACAAAGTACTAAAATGGTTCAGTATGCAAGATTCCAAGAGAGGATACTTGCCCATGCCTCATAGTATTTCTCTTAGCAAATCTTAGTGTCCTGACACTAAAGATGAGCGAGAGCAGATGAGTAAGATTTTTTATGCCTTAACAATAGGCTTTATCATGTATGTCATGTTGTGTACTAGATCAGATGTATCTTATGCTTTAAGCATAAAGAGTAGATAGTGGCCAGATCCTGATGAGTGTCACTAGACAGCTATCAAGAATATTCTTAAGTATCTGAGAATGTCTAAAGATATGATAGATTGAAAGATTATCTGGTTGTAAATGGTTACACATATGCAAGCTTCCAATTTGAAAAAGATGATTTTTGATCGCAGTCAGGTTATGTGTTTTGTTTAAATGGTGATGTAGGTAGCTAGAAAAGTTCAAAGCAAAATATTGTTGATGATTCTACAACTAAAGCGGAATACATTATAGCATCTGATGTAGCAAAGAAAGTAGTTTGGATCAAAAAGTTTATTACTAACCTTGAAGTGGTTCCTAGCATTACAAATCCTATTGATGTTTATTGTGACAATAATGATGCTATTTCACAAACAAAGAAACATTGATCACATCAGTGATCCAAACACATTCTTAGCCATTATCATCTCATTCGAGAAATCATTGAGATAGGTAACGTTAAAATATGCAGAGTTCCAATAGTTGATAATGTTGCTGATCCATTGACTAAGCCTCTACCACAAGCAAAGCATGATCATCATGCTAGGTTCATAGATATTAGATACATTGATGAATGGGCCTAGCACAAGTGGGAGATTGTGAGTAATAGTGCTCTAAACCTATCGTATGGATATAGAATTTTGACTATTTATGAGGATTAATTATTATGATGATTTGCATGTTTCATATATATAATATCTTTAAATAATATTATTAATTATTCTAAATATTCCTAATTAGATATTATTATGGGAATAATAATGAATTAAGAGTAGTATAAAGTTTGATTGATATTTATGTGATGAATATGTGTATGAGATACGAATCAAATTTATATCTATTTGATGAGAACAAATATTGGACGGACTCATCTTGAGATTCATACATGGATCAAAGTCAATAATTAATCACTAATAAATGTGTCATTAAATTCTTTGACCTTAGATTGTTATAGTTCTCAACACATGGAATATTGTGTTTTGATTTAATCAAACGTTATTTTTAATCAGATGACTATAATAGTTATAATTGAACATAATAAGAATTATGTAGTGAAATATGAGCAATTAAGATATAATTTGTCCCTCTTATTATAAGAGAGATATCTATGAGTCCTCTCGATAATTGAGACTGAGAAATGCAAGGTCGTACTCAAATGAATTAATGGAGATCAATGTCATTTATTTAGTCAGTCTAATTGGGTTTCGTGTAATAAAAGATAGAATGATATAAGATTAACTTTG
Organism: Sapria himalayana; assembly: GCA_029783825.1. Lineage (NCBI taxonomy): Eukaryota > Viridiplantae > Streptophyta > Magnoliopsida > Malpighiales > Rafflesiaceae > Sapria > Sapria himalayana. The sequence continues at coordinate 1,421,280 of JAREIK010002602.1, read as the reverse complement.
TTCATGTCATATATTCTATCAAGATATCAGAAGACAAAAGGATTATGTCATTAGCTATATTAAGGTTATCTCAGATCATTAGCTTTTCATTTAACTTGGATAGTCATAATTTTTTCTAATGGCCACTTATGACTTGTAGGATCAAAATATGATTTAAGCATACTGCTAATGTTAATTAAACCTATAGGGTCGCATACTAATAATGAATAATAAAGGTTATGGTTTTTCAATCTCTATAGTAATTTTAAATGATGAAAAAAATTAAAATTACAAATAAAAATTTGTTGTTATTAAATTTGAATTTAATTTTGAAAAAGTTAAAATTCATGATTTAAACAAATAATTAATTTGTTATATTTTTTATTAGATAAAAAAATAATCTATTATGGATTTGAATTTAAATTATTATTATTTAAAAGAGTTTTAAATAAAATTTGGATTTGAATTGTTATTATTTAAAAGAGTTTTAAATAAAATTTGGATTTTAATTTAAATTGTTATTATTTAAAAGACTTTTAAATAAAGTTTGGATTTGACTTAAACTCTAGTGTGTGTGTGTGTGTGTGTGTGTGTGTGTGTGTGTGTGTGACATTTATGGTAAGTATCCGTCATCCTTTACTTAGAGAACATTCAAAATAGAGAAAATGCAAAACCCTGATTTTGTTTTGAGAATACGAAACTGAACTAGCATTCAACAAGATTGTTTGTTATTTGTTCGTGTGTGGATACTTGTAGAGGGTGGTCACTTTTTAGTAAGGCAGCACCTTTGAAGATCCGAATAAACCAAGATATAGATTTGAAGGCTTGACGAATCAATTTACAAGAGGTGAGTTTAATTTATCATTTCTTCGTGTTTTATGAAGCACATGTGATGCTTGGTGGGTCAAGTGATGAAAATTATAAATTCCATTACATTTATGTTCCAATTAGATTGGATATTCTGCTCGAAACCCCTACAAAGCTATGATATCAGATTTGATGATTTAAAACAATCAATGCAATTTCTAATACCAAATGTTAGATCCCAAGTGATAGGAATCTCTAGGATATCTTGAGTAACCAATCTTGTGATACCAAACTAGGAATTTTGATGATTATTGATCTATGAAGGGAGAGATAACTCTTATAGATGAAGCACATAATGCATGAGAGAGAGAGAGAGAGAGAGAAAACACAACTACGACAATAAAGGAAGAAGCAAACCCACTATCTATGAATAATTATTGTATAACTATTGTAATTTTGTTATGGTACTAAAATTTATTATTTGTTGCATGATCTCAAAATTTGCTTGGATAATATCTTTGTTTCAATAAAATTTTATAAGTATATGGGTCATATAAGTAATCAAGTAGGACATAAGTTTAGATATTGATATTATAAAAACTATGTAGTCAGTTTGTTCAATCAATAGTAAACTAACTAATATCTGAGTTGAGAAAATAGACTTTGATTTTTTAAAAGATATTTAGACTCTAGGATTGATTCATTTTCTTATGTATGATATATTTCTTTTAGTCTTTAAGCATATTTGTGTTTAATCATCGTACGAAGGGTAGATTAGTATGAAAATATATTAATGTTATCTTGACATTTTATCATCTAAATCATATCTCATTTTGTTCATGAGTCATTCATATTTGTACTTTTTTTAGGCAATACATCAATTGTCTTTGATGACTATTTTATGTATGCATTTTTATTCTTTAACCTCTAATATTTTAATGATGTGAAAAGATAGTGTTAAATATGTTTGTGCTTTTGGCTTCATAAGAGTGATACTCATATCAATTAACATATTTCTTCCCATGAATCTTACATATGGAAATCATACAAGAGGAAATAACTCATAAGGTTGTCATTACTATATGAGACACTTCAACTTGCATGTGTCCCATGATATGCTTGTCACTATTCACCATATCCAACATAAAACTTATATATTATGGTGAAACCCATAGGTTATATATTCTACTTAACTTTCATATTACGTGAAAGTCAATTCTTCTAGAATATGCATAATGGATTGGTTATAAATATGTTTATATTTTTGACTTTATAAGTATCATATACACAACAAAAAAACTTGCATGTCAATGTCCACCATGGTTAACATATCAATCTACCACAATATCAAAAAATTCTAAATTTTATTTTAATTAGCATCCATATCTATCAATAATTCTACAAATATAAATATTTTACATTAACATCATCATAAAATAAGTACATCAAACTAACCATAGATCTGAATTTAGCCTTATATTGGAGAAAAATACATGTGAGATAGTTTGAGTGTTATTAATTGGAATTGAGGGTTCTAATAATATTCCTAGTGAGGATCTAAAGTATTAAAACATAATTCCAATCGATTCTTGCATATGTTTGCTTTATTTTTGTCTCTAATTAATGGTTGGAAGTCACATCACATAGGGTTTTGTATGCTCTTAGCTCGAAATCCAATTTCACCTTTCTCCCCTTTTCTTTTTATGAAAAACTATAGAAGTATTACTTTTATACTTTGGGATTTCATGCAATTTTTTAAACTAGAAGTCATTATTTTTTTTTTCCTCGTTGAATCTTATTTAGAGTACACAAGTTATGATAGAAGGAATACTTTGACTTAATTAACTACCTTTTGGACACCAATGTCATGATGGCATGGATATCAATATTGAGATACTTTCTCTTTGGAATACAAAGTAATAGCATTAGAAATAGTCATGACTGATGTAAATGTTCTTCGGATCACAAAGTCAAGGCAACAAGTATGACTATGACTGGGATACTTATTCTTTATAATACAAAGATGACGTGGCAAGAATTTTCATGGTTTTGGTTTTTCCTCTTTGAAGTGCAAAGTTGTGATGGTGAAAATATTATGACTAGAGTAAATATTCTCTAGAACACAAAGCCATATTATAAAATATTGTTGTGACTAAAGACTAGAAAATGTCATGACTTCTTATATACTTGGGATATTTAGCTATCACGATATAAAAATAAGATCATAGCCATCATTATGTTTTAAAAATAGTATGGTTTTGATTAAAATAAAATGTCATAGACACAATGACAACATTATAGAGTGAAAATATTATCATAACTCTATGGTAGAGTTGTGACATCTAAAAATTGTTATGATTTATTTTGTAGAGTTAGGGCTAATAAAGGATACCAAAACTATTCCATATGCTTGTGAAAAGTATGATCAAGACGTGACATGAAAAATGTAATTACTCTATTTCTTTTCTTTCATCCAAGTAATTATTCTATCTTGTTTACTAATTTTATCTAAAATATTTTTGATTTCACTAATATTCATCCAATTTAATCAAAATAGTTATTGAATAAAATCTATTTATTTAACACTCAAATAATTGCAAGCATCTTAAGAATTGTATGTCAAACAACTCAAAATATTTAGGGTATGAAGTGCTAGATAAACATCTTGCCCTCTCTTGTTGAAACTCATTATCAACAATAAGAAGAAGAATAAAGTATAATATTAGTATATCGCAAAAAAATTAAAAACATAATTTATCAATATGGAGAAGAAGGTGGACGGTATGATCAGCCCTAAGGATTAAAATTCTTAAATGGAAACTTTGTTCTATAAAATGAAAATGAGGGCATAGTTTTTGAATATCTCTTTGTATATCCCTCATTACTCATTGCATGTTCCATTATCTTCGCAATCATAATACATAATGCATCTTATCATCTTCCAATAAAGTTTAGTAAATCTTCAAATGAATTTATTGTAAAGTATATATGTTTCTTATTCTCATTGTACTTCCAGGTCTTTGATCTACTATTTCTCTTTATAGTATATGTTAGACTAAATTTCTTGATCTCGTTCCTTTATCATTTTTTACTACTTACTTGTGATAGACTTATAAAGCTTCCCAAGTGATTTGGTATTTTTCATTTGTCTGATCTTTACTCATTTCATCATCTCTTCTAAATTTTTTATAACATGATCTTCACATTTTTATTTTGTGGACACAAATATGTATTCTTTCTTGTTAAAATGCATCTCTCATAATGTATTATATTACTCCACATTATCTCTGTCTTTCTCTTCATTTCTCCTCATGTATTCTTTTCACTTGGCTTATTTTTTTCTTCAATTTTACCACTAAGGAATTATGCATAGACTTTAGCTAAGTCGTTAAACTTCATATTTTTCAAAAGGTTGAGGACCTCTCCCATGTCTCATTCTTGTTTGAGCAAAGAAAAATCAAATTGGAGATGTGATTCTTCATTAAATTTGTATGTACTTCTTTCAATTACTTCTATTTTGGCTTTAAGGAAAAGTGATACTTCTTGCCCAATATTGATTCTTCTCATTTAAGAATCATATTTTTGTTTATTTCCTTCAAGTTCTTTCTTCACACCCACTAATGTCAAGGGGATATCCATGGATAGCATTCATCATTATCTTTGTTCATCAAAACAACTTCAGCTTGATATAGCAAGATAATCAAAGAGAGGTAAATTATTTGGCCTAATAATTTTCATCTTAAAAATCAAGAATATACTTTTTCTAGATCTTTCCCACATGGATCTTATATCATCTCAATAGGGAGGAGCGAGATCACCCTATCTTGTGTGATGGTAGAGAAATGAAGAGTTGATTGCAAAATAGAGTACGTAAAGTATAACCAAACATTTATTTCTTCTGTGAGCTCTCACTACACTAAGTGTCCATACATTCATTTTGATGAAACTTTTTAAGTCCCATATTTATCCATCATTGTCCTAACTATTTCCTTATATTTTAGCTACTTCAATTGGGATATCAAAGTAGTATCATCTATGGTGATCCACATTCTTCATTTATAAACTCACAATCATAACATATCCAAATTCCTCATATATAACACACCTTGTCTTACATGTATTTAGGTTAGAGTAAAACTCTTTCATGAATTGGTATGTATTTTTTGATAAGTTTGTACATAATTGAGTTCTAACTAGATATATTTCACTAAATATTTGTAATGGGGGAATTTGAGTCAAAGCGAAAGTATTTTGAGTGAAATTAAAAACTTGATGGAGTGATGACTTTGAGGGGAGAAAATAATGGAAAGTCATGTCATTTTATATGTCACAACTTGGTTATACTTTCTATGATATTATTGAGTAGTTATGACATCTTTTCTTAGTCGTAATTTTATAAAACTAGTCGTAGCAATTTTTGTATGTCATGACTCTAAAATCAAGTTGACACAATCTTTTTACTATGCAACACAATATTCATGCACATGATATTTTTTAGAGTCATGACCACATTATTTCTAAAACACTATAATAATGACAATTTTATTTTCACATTGGGGTAGCTAACTATTCCATTGATACAAAAAGTAGTGAAAATTTTCAACATTGCTACTTAATCGATACATATCCAAAATACCAACTAAAAGAAGTCATGAGAATATTTTTTATCATGATATTTACTCCAGAAAGTATTACTCTAGTTGTGGTATTTCTAACCATCATGACTTATTATTTTAGAGTGCATTTATTTTGGTGTGCACTTTCTGATACCACAAGTTTTTGTTTTAGATTGAAATTGTCTCTGTCATAGTATTCATAGTGTCGTGACTTTGTGATCCATAGACAAATGCCTAAGTCATGACTATTCCCAACATCATGTCTTTGTATTGCATAAAGAAAATGTCTCAATCATGATATTTTCAGAGCCATGACATTTTGCTCTATAGGAGAGTTACTTAAGTTGGTGTAATCATTGTCGCCACAACATTTGTACTCTAAAGAAGATCCAACACAATAATGAAATCAATCTCAAGTCAATGTCATAACTTCCAGCTTAAATTATCATACAAATCTCCAAAATATAAAAGTAATACTCAGAAGATTTTAAAAAAAAGATAGAAAATTTGGATTTTGAGCCAAGTGCTCTAAACCCTAGGTGCACTACTTCCAACCCCCGATTGGGGGCAAATCAAAGGTGAATGAAAGAAATAGTTATTTTGGTTTAAATTTTGAGGCTTAGATCCTCACCAGGGTTTTCATTGGGAATCATCGATTCTACAAGATGTCACTCAAAATATTTCATGCTAATTCTTCCCAAAAATCAAGATAAATTGAGATATAGAGTTGATTTTTATGTGCTTATGTATTGATGATGTACTATTACATATTTATGATAATATTGTTGTTTAGATATTGATAAATATGAATAATAATTAAAACATTAATTTAAAGTTTTCATAATTTCAAAGGTTTCTACATGTTGTAAATGATGAATAATGATGGGTATATCATGAAACATACTCACATGTTATGATAAGAAAAAAGTAATAATCTTTCTAATCATTATCTATGAGATAAATATATATGTGAAAACTCAAGATTATGGTAAGTTTAATCATTATGAGTGTGATACTTATAGAGTTGAAAGTATAAATATATTCAAGACTAATTTATTATGTATATTTCAAGAATTTTCGAGTGATGTAGGAATTAAGTAGAGGTATCAAATGGGTTGGGCAGCTCGGGCATGACTCCTGACACAACATGGTTCAGTTGTGCCTAGCCTGACATGATATGAGTCTTGAATTATGTTTGGTCCTAGACCATGCTGTCCCATGGCATAGTTCATGCCATGCTATGCCAACATGAGCTATGCCTCATCCTGGGCCAGGCATGATTTATGTGCCTAGTCTGGTGTCATGGTCCACTTGGATTGGGACTCGAGACCACCTATGGGTCATGGGTCACCTGACGAGGTAGATTATTATTTTAAGAAAATTTAGGCCATACACTATAATAAAAAAAATATTTTAACATCTAAAATTATAGTAGCCATCAAATTGATTCCAATGGTTTCTATGGCCAAAATTCGATGATTATCATAATTCTGACATATTTAAAATAAAAAAAATTAATAAAAATTTTTTTTTAATAAATTTGAATTTTCTTTTTATCTATAAATAGAGAAGAAGGAATTTAGATATTCATACTTTCTCAATTTCTTCTCATCTCTCTAACTTTGTTAGTTTCCTTTATTTATATCTTTTGACTTTTTGTGTAGTATAGTCTCTCGTTAATATATTATTTTGTATTATAAATATTAGATATACATATATTATACTATTTTTTTATTTCAATTTACATTCAATGCTTACACATATTGGAATGAGATAGATGGCTCATGGTGGTATAAGTGTATTTATCAGCCTATTCAACACTACAAGTTAGTTGCATGGACTCGGTTAAAATATATAACAAAGTAGTATGGTACTAACTTTAAAATTTTTTGATTATAATGCAACTTAAAATTTTTTTTTACAACATTGATTCATATTTTATTTAAATAATATAAATAATTTAAAATTTCACATAATAAATCTAACAAAAATGAGTATCAAATTGACATAGATATAGATAACATAATAATTCTACCAAAAGGTCTGAGGTAGACACTAATTTTTTTTAACAACCTCAACGCAAACTCATATGTCACTTAAAAAACAAAAAACTAGGTGAATATCTATAGTATGAAGACACTTTAAAATAATAAAATCTAAAAACTTTATGGGTGTCGATGAAGAATTAGCATAATTTATATATTGTAAAAAGATATATACATGTAAGAGTGAATGTGGGACTGAGCACTTAAATAGGCATGCCTATCAATATACTAAAAAACATGGTGCAATAGATATGAGGTAAACTCAACTTAGCGGCGAGGTCTTTAAAGTTGGATCTAGTTCAATTTTGTTGGCCCCCTTCATATATCATAATGATATTATGAGAGAATGTATGATCAAACTTATTACCATCATGGGTCTCCTGATTAGATTTTCAAAGGAGCATATGGTAATCAGTATTATGCAGACCCCTTCCAGCTTGTTTATCATAAGATTCTTAGGTCCACATGTAGGAATGACATAATAAAATTTTATAAATTAGAAAAATAATTAATAATTAATGAATTTAAAAAATTTAATAGAATATTATCTATGATATCAGATATATAGACTAATCATAATGATTCATCATTTACATACCTCACCACTCACTATGTAAACTCTAAATGGAAACTTAATAAAAAAATATTAGCATTTTCTGAGATTCCCCTACAATATAATAGTTTTGTCAAATGTGAGTGTATAATATGAATCTTTAGAAATATGATATTTAAAATAAAAGATTTAGTATAGATTTTAATAATACTTCTAATAATAGAGTAGTTATTTCTATATTTGTTAGGACTCTTACAGATGGGCTATTAGGTGGGATATTTTATGTTAGGTGCACGTATCACGAGATTGACCTAAGAGTATAGATGGGAATGAAAATCATTTCTCCCATACTATTAAAAAAAATAAGAAATTTACTAAAATATTTTAGGATGCCAAGTAGATAACAAGAGTTCAGCAACTTATATTTTTTTGGGAGTCTTAAAAAAAATTTTAATAAATATAGATACCATTAAAACTATATCTACTTGATGTTAGAGTTATGAGTTGGCTACCAATACTTGATATTTGACTATGTCAATAGTAAGAGTGCCAAGTATATTATTAATGATTCTGATTGGGATAAAGAAATTTTATATATGAAAAATTTGAATATTTTTTATGATATGTATTAGTCTGTGTGCACTTCTATAACTTACATTGGACTTGGATGCATATACGGTAATAGTAGCATATTTAGCAAGTATAGAGGTCATCATATATTTAGTTCCATGACTATTGAGATGGAAATCAAGTTTTTGAAATGATAGTTTGCCAATCTAATTTTGTATAATTTGGCTACCTATATAGATCCTAGGGTTAAAGTGGTAGGGATAAATAATTTTTGATATACATATCCACATGCATGAAGTAGGTATACCTAGAGGTGTCAACTGGGCCGTGCCGGGCCGGCCCTGCCCGGCACGAGGCACGACATGATTCGGCCGTGCCTAGGCCGGCCCGGCATGGAAATATTCTGTGCCCGGGCCCGTGTCGTGCCCGGGTAAGGCACAACCTGTGACGTGCCATGCCGAGGCCAACCGGGCCTCGTGCCGTGCATGACTCGGCACGATTCGGTGGCACGGCCTCGTGCCGTGCATGGAAATATTCTAGCCAGGTCTGTGTCGTGCTATGTCGTGGCACGGCCCGTAGGCACGATCGGGGTCACAGTTCACACCCAGCCCCGACATCCTGCACCCGTAGTCCCGCACCCACTGACCCACAGACCTGGCTAGAACTCGGTGGCTCCCGGCTTCCCGCACCCTCACGAGTCACGGGTCACGGGTGGGTTCTCGGTGACTCAGGACACGAGAGTCGGGCAAGCCAAGCTTCCCGCAAAAAAGACCACGGGTTGGGTCCAATCAGACCCAACCCGTGGTCCCCCCCCCGACCCGACCCGATTCCCCCCCAATAGGTCCTCATGATTCTGCCCCCTAAAATATTAAAAAAAATCAAATAAAAACAAAAAATGACTTTTTTTTAAAAAAAATTATTTTCTTTAATCTATAAATTCCTCCCCCCCCTCTATATAACATTTATGTTTTTCATAAATATTTATTCTTTCAAATCTCACAATTTCTCTCTCTCAAAACTCTTGCTCCTCTCTCTCGGGACTTGGGAAGTCGGAATTTCATCATTTGGCTTGGCTTTTCAGGAATCTCAACTCGGGTTTCGAATTTTGAGCTAAACTATGGTGCACCGTGCACGTGATCGACCTAACTGCTTTACCGGGTAATTTATTTTAAGTTTTTTTTACTTTCTCTCTCTCTCTCTCTCTAGTCTCTCTCTCTCTCGTCCTAAAATAGTTAAATCTAAAATCTATCATCTAGTCTCTAAATAAGTATCATGTTTAACAAAAATCCTAAAAATGACAAATACTAATGAAACATATTTAAATTTAGAAAATGAAAATCTTACACAGAGGTTTTAGGTTGCTGAAACTTTGGTTTCTCTAGTCATCTCAACCCAAACTTCTAAAAAACAAAAAATTAGAAGGACTTCTATTGTTTGGACTCATTTTAATATAATAAAATAAAAAAATGTTAGGGGTGAGGAAGAAGAAATGGCACAGTATAAATATTGTATTAGAATTTTAACATGTATGAGTTCGTTTGGGGGTGAGCACCTTAAGAGTCATGCCGAATTATACTCTAAAAAACATGGTCCATTAGATCCTAGGAAAACCCAACTTGGCACTGCATTTTTTGAGATTGGATTGAGTTCAGTCTCAAAGTTTACTCCTTTCATATACTCTAACGAGTTGGGTAGGGACGGCATGACCAGACTTATCACATTAATGGGTCTTCCAATCAGATTTTCGGAACATCCAAGGGTAGTGCGCATAATGCATACATATTTTTAGCCTGCTTATCATAAGATTCTTAGGTCCACATCTAAGAATGACATACTAAAATTGTATTAGTTAGAAAAACAAAAAATAATTAATGAATTTATGATATATAATGGAGTGGTGTCCGTGACGTCCGATATCTGGACAAGTCACGATGAATCATCTTATGCATGTCTGACCAGCCACTATGTAGATTCTAACTGAACTATAAATAAAAAAATTTTAGGATTCCTTGAGATTCTTCATCATCATGATGGCCCGGTCATTTTTGAGTGTATGATGAAAATCTTTAGAGAATATAAAAGTCCAAATAAAATTTTTAGTATCACATTCGATAATATATTTAATAATGGAGTAGCGATTAACATGTTTGTTAGAAATATTAGAGACGCACCATTAGGAGAGATTTTTCATGTCAGATGCATGTGTCACGTGATTTTAACCTGATTGTTCAAGCGAGTATGAAGGTGTGTTCCCCTGTGTTGGATAATATACGAAATGCATTAAAATATATTCGCACTCCCCGTATACAACAAGAGTTTGGTAGTCTCTGTTTGTCTACGAATCTTAAGAAGAAGAAATTCTAATAGGATGTGAGACATCGTTGGAATTATGCGTACCTGATGTTGGAATCATGTGTTGGATACGAACACGTGATATCCTACTACGTCAATAGTAAGAGTGACGAACTTATTATTGACGACATTGATTGGGCTTAAGAAATTTTTTTTATGAAATTTTTGAAGATTTTTTATGACACGACGAACATGTGTTCATCAGTTTATATGCCCATGACTTGTACTGCACTCAGGTGCATATGCAACATTAGTAGCATGTTTAGGAAGTATCGAGCTGACCCGACACTTAGCCATATGGTTGCAAAGATGGAAACCAAGTACTTAAAGTACTGGTCCACCGTTTCATCTCTTTATTGTCTCGCTGCATGCATGGACCCTATGGTTAAGGTGGAATGGGTAGAAAATACCCTGACTTAAATTTCTTCATGCATGAACCTGGAAGAGCCACCTGAATGGTTCATTCATGACAAGTTGACTGACCTATTCACATACTATGATACTAGGTATGGTGGTGGTGGTGGCGAGACTATGATTACGGACATGGATACCTTGTTCGGAGATGATGATTTTTACATTCAGCTAGCGAGGAGGAAACATCGGGGTGGACCATCACATAGGAGCAAGCTTTCTCAGTACTTAGATACCGATTACTACTCAATCCTATCACATTTTGATACTAAGAATCTTGATATATTATAATGGTAGAAATCATATGAGTCCACCTTTCCCGTGCTATCTAGGATGACACGAGATCTACTGACTCCTCTGGTGTCGAGTGTAGCATCAGAATCTGCTTTTTCTATTGTAGTGAATGTAATTTCAGATAGGAGATCGAGATTACGTCCAGATGTTGTTGAGGCCTTGGTCTGTTTGAAGGATTGGGAGGATTTGAGGTTTAGCATCCATGATCATGATGGAGCTGGGACTGGGACTACAGCCACATCCACTGCAAAAGCGGAGGAGTTGATTGATGATGATGGTGATCCATATGATACTGATCTTGATATTGCGGCTGATGATGCTCATGATATGCTGATTGATGATTGATGATGATCCACTACTTTTTGATTTCGATGTTTTGTTTTTTATTGATTGTATGCTTTATTTTTACGTTACGTTGAAACTTTGATTTGTTTGGTTTGGACCTTCGGTATCTATTGGCTGATTGGTCATTTCTCATTTGGTTTGCTTTTGTTTTTTTTTTTACTTTTAAATTTTTTTAACGAAATTTTTTGCTTAATTTATTTTTTTGTTTAAATTTTTCATTTAAAAATTTATAATTCTATAATTTAATTCTAATAAATTATAAACTAATTTTATTTTAAATTATAAAAAAAATTAAACTTTGTAATTTATTAAATTTTTATCAATTTTCATTTTATAAATCTAATATATTATACATTATCTATTATTCTATATGTAATTTAATATATTTTTTAATTAAACTAAAATATAAAACTCTAAAAATTAAAAAAAAAATTATAACATGGCTCGTACATCTTGGTTTGGCCCGTACGGCCAAGTTTGGCCCGACCGGGCCTGGCCCGGCACGGCACGGCCAGCCGGTAAAATGGGTCATGTCGGGTCTGGCTTTTATAAACCGTGTCAGGCCAGGCACGGTACGGTACAGTAACCATGTCATGCCTGGCCCGGCATGAAAGCAAGATCATGCTCTAAAAAAATGGGCCGTGCATGCCTAGCCCGGCCCGTTTGACACCTCTAGGTACACCAACTTGAAAGGTTCATTCATAAAAAATTAACTGGTTTATTTTTATATTATGACTCGATAGTTGTTGTCATGCTCTAAGTATGAACATAAACACTATATTCAGAGATAATGACTTCTTTATTTAATTAGCTAGTAGCAAATGATATGGTGGTCCATTGAATAGGAATGAGCTGTTTTGATGCTTATATATCAATTACTACTCCATCTTATTATATGATAATAATAAGAACTTAGCCATTTTGCTATAGTAAAAATTATACGAATTCGTCTATCTCATGCTATCTAAGATGACACATGATCTATTGACCCATCAGGTGTCTATCATAGTATTCGAGTCTACTTTTTTTGTGGCAATTAATATCATTTTAGATAGGAGATTAAATTACAACTAGATATCATAATGGTACTTCCACGCATCTAGATGTATCAAATGACCTAGTTTTTGGTGGCCCAATAGGGCCACCGTGCTGTGCTTAGCATGACTTAATTTTGGCCTGCTTGGCATGGCCCCTTGGCCTAAGTCTAGCCAAATTCGGGTTGGGTCATGTCATGGCATGAAGGGCCATGCTAGTTTAGGCTTGGGTTTCCAGCTTAATGCCTTAGCCTAGCCCTAGCATAGCTTGGTCATAGGAGGCTAGGACTTCAAGTTTGAGTCCGAGACCAACTCGCACAGTCACACTCGAGACTCAACTCACCATCTTGGTCTTAGAATTATGGATTAATTATTTAAATTTTTTTCTACAGATTGTATATTTTAAGTTAATAATTATGAGTTGTGAGTATGATATTACATTATATTATTATATTAAGTTCACATAAATCATGAAAAATATTAAAAAACATATTAATAATCAATTATTCATTCATCATTCAATCCAAAAATAAATAAAATAATACAAAGTCACAATTAACAAATCATAAAAACATATAATAAACATCATCAACCAATCTCAATAATAATAATAATAATACAACAAACTCAACTGTCTCAATGGCTCAATTTCATTACCAACCCATATGAGTATGAGATTGATTATCATCACATAAGCATCTGATAGTATCACTAGTGGTGGGCTCAACCTCTTCAAAGTTCCACGAGTTATCATTTGCCAGCAACTCATCCACTCTTGTTCCAGCATGATCTCGATCATTAATGTCCAACCTTGAATCCCTCCAATTCTTCATGCATGCTAGTGCCTCGATGATATCTAGCTGCAATCTCAATCTTATATCCAAAATTATATTGACTATAACAGAAAAAGTAGACTCTAATGTTATGCTCGACACCAGAAGAGTCAGCAGATCTCATGTCATTATAGATAGCACAGGATAGATGGACTCATGATTTCCACCATTATAAAATATCATGGTTTTTGTTATTAGTATGTGATAAAATTGAGCATTGATCAGTATCTAAGTATAAAGATAGCTCGCTCTTATTCAATAGTCAACCTCATCATTTCCTCATCACTAACTGAATAGAGAAATCATCATCTTCAAATAAGGGATTCATGCCTGTACTCTAAGTCTAGCCACTACTATTACTATACCTAGTATCCTAGTATGTAAATAACTCGGTCAATTTCTCATTAACGAACTATTTAGGTTAGTATTCCTAGTTCATGCATGAGGATATGTATATCAAAATATTTTCTACCCCCTTCACCTTAACCCTAGGGTCCATGTAGGCAGCCACACAATAAAGAGATGGAATGATAGACCAATACTTTAAGTACTTGGTTTCCATCTCAAGAGTCATATCACTAAATGTCGGGTCATCTCTAAACTTCCTAAACATGCTACTATTGTTGCATATGTACCTCTGAGTGTAATGCAAGTCATGTGACTATAAATTGACAAACACATATTCATCATGTCATAAAAAAATTTTAAATATTTCATAAATAAAATTCTTATATCCCAATCAGTGTCATTAACAATAAGTTCAGCACTCTTATTATTGACGTAGTAAGATATCATGTGTTCCTATTCTACATATGATTCTAATATTAAGTATGTGTAATTATAGGGCTATCTCACATTTATATGGAATTTCTTTTTCTTTAGACACACAGACAAATAGAGACTACCAATCTTCATCCCCACTTCTCGAACCCATCTTAGAGATGAGGAGTTTGAGTGTCACACCCCCCAATTTTAGGGTTTGCTTTTGTCTTACATTCCTTATTTTCTCATGGATCTCATAGGGAATGCAAAAATCATCTCTAGGGTTTTTGTTGCACTTTGATTTTGGTCTCTAAAATTCTAAAAGAAGAAGTCATGTGGCCCATTTCATTGGGTATCTCACATCTTCCTTTTATACTTCATAAATCTAGTCTTTGTCCAAGTATAGAGTCATGGGTTTGAGATGATACTATAGTTTTGGATGCCTCCTAATCTTTTTTGCAACATAAAGTCACAATACTAGGAAGTGTCCATGAGTTATGTATTTTATCTTAATAATACAAAGTCATGGATTTATGAATGGGCTATGGTTTTAGTATTTCTTTTGCATCCAATGACAAATATACTAGAAATGGATGTGACTTCACCTTTAGTCTCTCTTTTACTTCAAATAGTCATTACTTTGACCTTAGTCTCTCTTATATATCAAATGGTCAGGGCATCAAGAGTGATTGTTGCTTTGAAAATTAGTAATGTATATCCAAGTCATAGCTTTGCCTTCTCCTTGAGGACAAGAGTCATGGTCTTGGAAGTGATCATGCTTGAGCAATGCCCTTGGTAATATTATGTGTCCAAAATGGCTTTGGATAATTATCATGGTTTTAATTTGAGTAGTTTTTGCTCTAAATTTTTATATAGCCCAAAACTCATAGCTTTGGAAAAACTCTGACTCTCACTTAATAATGCAAAGCATTGGCAGAGATAAAATCAGGACATTAGGAATTGGGATTGACTTTAGCACCGGTAGGATACTTGATTAATATGACATAAAATTGATATCATATTTATTTAATTGTTATGAGATAAATGTATTTATGACTCTAAGATAATATTATATCAAAAAAAGAATGTATTTCATAATTGAAGAATTATACAAATGAGTGAGGAGAGTAAAGATTCTCATGACTAAATATGTAGTTTTTTTTTTACAAGAATGAAAGTCAAAACTACTTGATAATCCTCACTTCACCATGTTGCCAACTATCTTTAATTACATGAAAATTTTATGACTATTTATTAAAATCTTCCAATTACATAAGAATGATATTTTGCATACCGAATAGCAGTGTCAAGCTAGTGCCATGGCTTTTCCTTATTTAAAAGTTAGGAAGGGTAGAATTTGAGTAAAAAAATTAAAAACAAGAGATTAGCTTAATTGATTTAAATAGATATAAGGGGGTAGGTCCTAATACAGGGGAATTTGTGGGAGACATGGGATGTATATTTTTGCTTTGTTCTTGCTTTCTATGTTTCTTAGCAGCGCAGTGCTTCATCTAAAGATGCAGAAATTTCAGCATGGAGTTAATGGGCGGCAAAGTGCATATATATCGGTTGTGTCCATGTATAGGATTGTTTTAAGACTTTGCTGTTAGAGTTTGTTTCATGTGTTTATGTAATGATTATGTCATTGGAGGATAGAGTCTGTTGCAAGGTCATGTGTTAATTTATAAGGATTGTAGATCATTAGGAATTTAGTGTATAGGCTAGGATTTGCTGCCATTTAAAGCTGGAAATTCTAGGACAGAGCAAAATACATGATATTGAAGAATGTCAAGGCCTCGAAACATCATTTCAAAGCACTCATGAGGCATTGAGTAAAAAGCGGCCGAAGTAGATAAAGGGGAGGATATAGAGACTAGAATTCAGCAGCAAAATTTCAGGTATAAAGGAGAGATAAAATTCTATGTAGAAATGTTTTTTGATGCATGAAAATAGCTTTGAAACTCGAGCTAAACAAGGAGGCGCAAGAGAGGGACAACTAATACTTTAAGAGCAGAAAAGAGCATACAATAGGAGCTTCAAGATTGTAATATGGGGAAAAGCAAAAACGGAAAATTTTAAAACTCAATTTGCACAATAAGTGCCCGAATAGACAAGCAATTATTAGGATTTGAACTTATTTTTTGTACTTTTAAGTTAGTTAGTAATGAGAAAAGGGTGTAAGGGGGTTAAAGGGTAGATTTTAGTTTTTAAAAAATATATTACTCCGCCAAAAGAGAGGGTTATAATTAATAAACACTTTAAAAAAAAGATAGTGCCATCCTGACCCAACACAACCTGATCCTACTTAACATGACCTAGCATACTCCGTTTAGGAAGGCATGTAAATGAGTAGTGTCATACTAACCTACAATGTAGTTATGTTAGCGTGACATGGCATGGGTACTAGAGGTGTCAAAGGGGCAAGGCCGGCCCAGCCCTGCAGGAAGCACGACACAGTTTGATAGTGCTTGGCTCGGCACGGCACGGGAATGTCCCGTGCCCATGCCCATGCCGGTACTGCCCTCAACACCAGTCGTGTCATGCTAGGTCGAGGGATTTTAGCTCACGTGTCGTGCCAAGCACGACACGGATGCCTAGCACATAGTGCACGTGACCATGCACCGAACATGGTCATGATAAGCCAACGCTGATGGGCGAGGCTCGACGAGCCCCAAAAGGGTGACAGTAGTGCGGTGGCGTGCCGTCGAAACCCTAATTTTTAAAAAAATTAGGGTTACAGCCCGACACGAACCAGGCCGAACCCGGTAGATTTCGAGCCATGGGCATGTGCCAGGCCTGACCTTCATTGAACCATGCAGAGCCAGGCACGGCACGGTTACAGTGCCGTGTCGTGCATGGCCCGATAGGGTAGCCCAGTTGGGCGGCCTAAAACTGGGATGGGCCAACCCGGCCCAGTCCGGTTGACACCTCTAATGGGTACCCATTTCGTGTCATGTCCAACATGGCACGAAGGCTTAATTGGGCCACCAACAAAATTCATGCCCATTGACTTAACAGGGCCACCAACAAAATTCATGCCCATTGACTTAACAAGGCTCATTTGACACCTCTATGTCAGTTTCAAAATCCTCATCTTTGCTCTTTATCATTTATTTTCATTCTTTGGAGATGGATTGATATAGTGTCCAAAAAGCTCCAATATTTTCTATTTCTCTAGTCTCCAATCTTTTCTTTATTTGTACTCCAAGATATTTATAACTCTTTCTTCGAAATTCTCTTGGGTGGACACAAATAAGTACTCCATTTTTTGTGATGCATCTCTAACAATACATCATGTTGCTATACTCTTATCATATATTCTTCTTTCTTTTTCTTCACATACTCTTCTTACTTATTATCATTCTTTCCAATTTTGTCATCAATGTACTATGCATTTTTATTATCTCCCCTTTGGTCAGATTCCCATTGATCAACTTCTAGCTTCATGTTCAACAATAGGGTAAGGATTTCTTTCAAGTCTTCATCCCTTCTACCTTTTCGTTACTCATATTCCATAGATGATCCTTCCATTGAATTTTACATTATGTTTAGGAGATTGACGAGAGATGGAAAGTAACGGGATCATACATTCGTAGTTGTGAGTTTTACCACATTTTCTTATTATTTTGTGTTATGATATGTTTTACATTATGTGTTGGGCAATTGCACTTCCATAGTTGTGATTTTGAGATACAGAAGAAAAAAGAACAACAAAATCAACAAAACAACAAATGATATATATATATATATCCAATCCATAATCCAACCATGGCAGAATAAAAAATGAAAAAAAAGGAAACTAGAAATAACGTGGTTCACTAGTAGCTTAGTACGACTAGCTACATCCACCAAAAAACAATTATGCATTACAAATTAAACCAAAAATGTCTTACAGTATGTGCAGTGCAGAGACAGTCATGATAAATCACGCAGAGAGAGAGAGATGATGAACATTTCCTGATCCGAAAAAATAGTAACCCGAAAAATAAAAAATACAAAGCATTTATATTAAAAACATTCTTGGTTCAATTAACTGGAGCGGGTCGGATCATCGAATGGGTCGGGCTCTGCTCCAAAAATTTCAGACCACTGACCAGACAGCAGGACTTCCGTTATTATGCTACTACTGCATCTTAATATTTTATTTCCTGCACTTACATGAAAATATTAAAACAAAAATATTTGGTTATATAAACAAATTATCAAAACAAAATATATATATATAGCATTATGTTTGTGTTGTGAATTGGGATGTAAATAATTTTTGTTCTTATTTAAGTAGTCCTTCCTTTCGCAATGAGGACATAATTTACATTCTAATTTGTGCTATGTTTCTCACCCAAAAAGAATACAATTTATCTTAGAAATTTATGCTAAGTTTGGGATGTATTTGATTTATATTTAAAATAAAATAGTTAAGAGTATGTGTGCATGCAAATATTATATGCAAAGACTGATTTTTTTCAAATTTTCAATTTATACTTATAATATTATTATTGAAAAGAATAATTATAATATTATTACAAATAAGTTCACAAAATTTGAATCTTAGCTCTCTTTCAAGTTATTCATATCATGCAAAAGAAACAAATTTATTCATTTCTTTAAAAATATTTATTTCATAATATTTTGTTCATGGAATTAGTACTTGATAAATTCATGCTCCATTTTAAATTGCACAAAATTCAAAATTCCTCAAAGTAATGTCTTCTAATGTAGTTAGCATAGTTTGTTCAGTTTTAGTTACTTCAAACATTGACAAAAATGTGTGAATAAACCAAATGAAGAATAATAATTTAAAGATTATTCACTCTTCACATTTAACATATTTATGTGAATTATGGGTTATAAAATCATTGTTTGAAAAAAAATTATTCGTAGATTGTGACCAATTGTTATTCAATATGTGATAAATGATAATTTAAAAATACATGATATGGAAGTTTTTTTTTCTAACAACTTGATTCAAGCAAAAATCATATTATTTTAATAAAATTTGATAGGAAAGTATTTTTTTTCTTTCTCTTTTGTTATTTTTTTTAAAGTTTAGAATATGATTTCATAAAATTGAGGAGCAAGATAATAATTATTAAAATTAATATTTCCATAATCTATTGATGAGATGACAAAATAATCTATTATACCAATATTTGTTGTGTTCCATTAATTCATAAAGTTACAAATAAAAAACAATTTACGATGTTGTAATCAATAATATCAAGTATTTTCTAATAAAATTATTTTTAAAATATAATGACAAATAAATTTAATAATAAGATAATACAAATTGAAAACATCATTAACTGTGTGAGCCGCATTCAAACAGAGCCCTTGTCCCTCTGTAAAATCAAAGCGAATGCAAATTGATCCTTATATTAATGAAAAAAAAAATGTATAGTTCACCATATTTAAAATTTAATTTAAAAATATAACTTAAAAAAACTAGGATACATTTTAATTAATTTTTGATAGACTTATTATCTTGCTTGTGTAGAAAGTGTTTAACATCAAATTTGTTGTAGCCGCACCAAAAAATTAAAAGAAAAATTATGTTTTGGGGCCTCAAAAAAAAATATTAATGTTTTAGTTTCTTTTTTTTTTATAATTTTAATAAAAAGTACATTAAAACTAAAAATATTTATGATTCAATTCACTTTTATGTTTAATAATGAAAATATCCTTCATGCATTAAAAAAATTTATGTTTTCTTGAAACACTATTCTCTACAGTGCTTCAGACATGAATAATGTTTTTTGAAAAAATACTATGCACGAAGACATTACAATTCTAAAATAATATATATGTGTGTTTAAAACATATATAGTTTATTACTATATAACATGTGTATGTGTGTATGCTATGTACATTACATAAGTACGTATATATATCATATATACATTTTAAATTATATATATATATATATATATTAACATTTTAAACATATAAATATATAATATAATGTACACATTAATTGTTTTTTGATGTTTTAAACATATAATTATATATAACATATATACATGAACTTTTTTACAATTTAAATGTATTGTGTGTGTGTGTGTGTGTGTGTGTGTGTGTGTTATTAAGTTATATATATTTATATGTATAAATCATTAAAAACAATTAACGTATATATGTTCTATATATTTATATGTTTAAAATATTAAAAAATATATATATAATTTAAAATGCATATATGACATATATTTGTACATATGTAATGCATACACACACACACACACACACACATATATAGTTTAAATTTATACATGTTCTAAACTATATATGTATATGTTAGGGAAAATTATGATTAGGGGGTCCAAAACAAAAAAATATGTATGTTTTGGTCCACATTTCGAAAAATATCAATAAAAAATACTCAAAAATATTTGTGTTTGGGGATATAAAATTTATTAATACAAATATACCCTTTCATTCTAGCCATGTCATATGTTATTGCATTAACTTGTGTTATGCATATTCTCGTTTATGCATAACATTATGAACTCATTATGCATAAAGTTATTATTGTATTTAGATTACAGTTCATTGGTACAACAAGGATTATAGAACACCAAAAGAAGAAGATGAAGAGAGAAATCGTGAGAAGAAGAAAATCACTAAGGAGAAAGAACCAAGCATAGTAAAATCCAATATCTAAAAAATGATATTTACTCAATAATGCAAATTAAAAACAATGTTTATATATCCTTATCAAAAGAAACGGTAAAAGTCAAATAATTTTATTAATACAAGTAACAGGACAAGCTTTCATAACCCATTTATTGATACATAAGATGTCAAAATGGTCTGTGTCAGGCAACACCACATTAACTACAACCATATAAGATGTAGAGCTCAAGTGCATCAAATACAAGCTCATTGTCAATATTTTCTCTCATTTGATGTAATTATTACAAGTCCTAGTTTTTCTCTATGGCAGAATAGTTTTTCTCTAGGTAGTGACTTGGTGAAGATATCAACCAACTATTCTTCAGATCTACAAAAAATTAACTTAATTTCATTAATTTCAATTGTATCTTTAATAAAATAATACTTAAGTCGTATTTGTTTTGTTCTTCTATGCATCACAACATTACTAGCTATAGATGTGGTGGATTGATTGTCACATAATATATTAGTCAGTTCTTTTAAAGATTCATTCAAATCAGTCAGTAACTTTCTCATCCATAATGCATGTGAGGTTGTCACTGAAATATAAACATATTCAGCTCTAGTAGTGGATAGGGTAATTATGGATTATTTCTTGGCTAACCAAGATATAGTCATAGTTCCTAGTGTAAAGATATATCCAGAAGAGCTTCGATAATCTTTTAGATAATTTTCCCAATCACTATCAAAGAAACTAGTTATCTTAGTGTGTTTAATTCTAGAGTATTTTAATCCTAAATCTAAGGTCCCTTTAAGATACCTTAAGATTAATTTAGCAACACTAAGATTTATATGGTTAGTTGCATCCATAAATCTAGACAGAAGGTGTACTACATACACTATATTAGGTCATGTAGCATATGCATACAACAAACTACCAATTAGACTTCGGTATGATTTACCATTAATTGTTATACCTTGGGCAAAAATTAATTTTTGATTTACAATTAATGGTGTAGAAACTGGTTTACAGTCTTCCATGTCATAATTTTTCAGTATTGACTGAATATACTTTGTTTGGCATACTAACACACCACTTGAATTTTGAAAGATTTCAAGCCTCAAGGAGTGGTTTAGTGAGCCTAAGTCAAATATTTCATATTTATCTTGTATGTCATGTCTGAAGGCTTCAACCAATTCAGATTTGTTACTTGTAAAGATTATGTCATCTACATAGATTGACACAATCAATATTCCAAAATTTTTATCTCTCTTAATATATAGTATTGGCACACTCATACTTTGTTTGAATCCTTGATTTAGCAAGTATGAGTTTATTTGTTAATACCAAGCACGAGGAACTTGTTTCAACTAATAGAGAGACTTGTTTAATTTATAAACACGATGCTCAACCCCTTGTTTTACAAACCTAAGCTGTTATTCTACATAGATCTCTTCCTTTATATTATCATTTAAGAAGGTAGATTATATGTCTAGCTAGAACAGAGCCCATTCTTTATGTCCAGCTAAGGCTATTAGAAACCTCATAGTTTTAGCCTTCCTACTAGAGCAAAGGTTTCAAAATAATCTGTGCCAACCCTTTGGAAAAAACCCTTGACCACTAATCTAGCCTTATATATGGATTGATTACAGTTTGGTTGATTTTTAACCTTAAACAGCCACTTAATTCCAATACTATATTTATTTTGGGGTAAGTCTACCAATATCCAAGTGTGGTTTTTCTCTATAACAAACATTTCTGTCTTCATAGCATCAATCCATACTTGGTGCCTTACTGCCTCTTCATAGTTGAGGGGCTTAACTGAGAAGTAATTGCACCATTGGTTTATTTCTTCTAGTGACTTATGCTTAGCTAGTGTAATAATTGTATCATGCATTTTTATGTCTAACTCAGACTCAGAATGAGAACTAGTATCGTATCTTGATTTGCTTTCAATATTATTATCTATTGATGAATCTAGATTCATCCTTGTATACTGATTTTTTGTACATCAGTATTTTGCAAATTGCTTTCACATTTTGCATTCTCATTAATGATTACATCTCTGTTTACTAGGAATATTTTTATTTCTGGTGAATACAGTATGTAACACTCGGATTGTAGACTATATCCAACTAGAATGCATTTTAGACTATTGGAGTCTAACTTAGATCTAGTAGGTTTTGGTATGTGAGAGTAGCAGACACTCCCAAGCACTTTTAAGTGATGTACATTTGGTTTTCTTTCACTCCAAGCCTGTAATGGAGTTAGATCGTTTGATGCTCTAGTTGGGCATCTATTGAACAGATATACTATTGTATTAGTAACTTCTACCTAATAGTATTTAGGCAGTTGTTTATCACTTAACAATGTTCTGGCTATTTCTACTAGACTCATATTTCTTCTTTCCACAATATAATTCTAGTGTAGTGAGTAGGAGATGGTTAGGTGTCTCTGAATTCCTCTCTATTCATAGAAGTTGTTAAATTTTTGTGAGAGAAACTCACCACTTCTATCTGTTCTTAGTATTTTTATACTTAGATCAGATTATCTTTCTATTAGGAATTAAAACTTCTTGAAATACTTTAAAATTTAGTTTTTATTTTACATCCCTTGCTTGCTCGTGGATCTCATAGGAAGTATGAAAACTACCCCTTAGGGTTTTTGATGCATTTTGCTTTTGGTATCTAAGAGTGGAGAAGAAGAAGTCATGTGGTATATTTCTTTCTCTCCTCTACTTTTTGCTTTTATGCTTCTTAAATCTACATTTGTCCAAGTAGACAGTCACGACACTAAGAAGAGGTCATGGCTTTGGATGCCTTCTAATCTTTCTATGACATATAGTTGTGATGCTGGGAAGTATCCATGACTTATGTATTTTATTTCTGTAACTCAAAGTCATGGCTCTGTTAATAGACCATGATTTTGTCTCTCTTAAGCATCAAATGGCTACAACACAAAGAATGTTTGATGTCTTTTCTTTGGCCTTTCTTGAGAATTAAATAACCACGTGGCTAGGAATGTAGCGAATTTGGTCTTGATCTCTTTTTATCATCAAATAGACACAACACTGGGAATGACCAAAGATTCATCCTTGGTCTTTCTTTTGTATAAAATGGTTGTGGTTGTGGGGATGACCGTAGCTTTGATATTTAGCCATTACATCCAAGTTGTGGCGTTGCCTTATCTTGAGGACAAAAGTCATTTCATTGAAAGTGATCATGCTCGAATAATGCTCTTTGTAACATTATGTGACCAAAAGTTATATTTTTGGCTTGAGTAGTTTTGGCTATAATTTTTTATAGCCCAAAAGCCATAGTTTTGAGAAAAAAAAAATGTCTCTAACTTGAAAATAGAAAGTCTTGGTAAAGATAAAGTCATAGTAGTGAGAAGTGACTATGGCTTTTATCACTAGTGGGGTAGTTAGTTACTAGGACTTAAAATTAATATCATAGCTATTTAATTATTATGAGATAAATATAGTTGTGACTCTATATCACAGTCAAGAAGAATATATTACATAGTTAACATATTGTGCTAATGAGATGGTAGAGTCGTGGTGTACTATGATAGACATTATGAAATATATTGAGTTTTAGCCAAGAATAGACACCAAAACTATTCAATGAACCACACTTCACCAAGTCGCTTATTATCTCTAAAAATATACCAATTTCATAATTATTCATCAAAATTCATAAAACTCAAAAAATATGAAATCCATCTAATTATAGCCCATTTATGTACAAACATATTATCTAATATTACACCAAATATACAAGAATATTCAATATTTTATATACTGAATAACTACTTGCATGAATTCAAGGGTTAAGGCGGAATAAATAAAAAATATATTAAAATATATATCCACCTACATTAACCAAGCAAAAAAAAACAAGATAGTTGTATTCACAAAGAATTTGATAATATAGTTATATATTATAATACTAGAAATGGTAGTGTTAACGAGTATCTAAGTACAACATCAATGAGTTATATATTATAATATAGTTATATATTATAATACTAGATATAGTTATATATTAACCAAGCAAACTTGGACTTCATATTGGGATATGATGGAGATATCATTCAATTAATTGGGGGAAAAGATTGTGTGGTCCATCGAATAAGAGTGAGTTATCTCGGCACTTAGATACTGATTAATATTGTATCCTATCACATAATAATAATCAGAATTTAGATTTAATGAGTTGGCCAAAATTATATGAATCTAACAAACTCATACAATCTAAGATAACATATGATCTACTAACTTCTCTTATGTCTAGTACAACATCAATGTCTTCTTTTTTTGTGGCTAAAAATTATTTAAATAAGAGATCTAAATTGTAATAAAATATCATTGAAGTACTATCATGTTTAAAGGACTAGGAGGATTCAAGGTTAGGGTTTCAAGATAAAGTGAAAGAACAGCTTGTGGATATGATTTGTACGGCATCAAGATTCCTTCAAAATCTTTCAAGGTTAGGTATTCATGTATTCAGGACTAACTCCTTGATGTCTAGCATAGTATCAATGTCTAATTTTTGTGGCTAAATATTATAGATATTGAGGCTACCACTAGTGCAAACTTCAAAATCAATTGTGATAACCTGAACCAATTTATAGACACAAACAAATCATAAATATTATAGGATTAGGTTGTGTATTATTACTGATATTGTTTAGTTGTTAATATGTTTTTAAATTTTCAATTTTTTGTTATTTGTCATACTACAAAATCAAGAGTTGAAATTGATATATGTTTTTTGATTGAGTGCTGAAATTTATTCATTTAAACTAATAGTGAAATGTATTTTAATTTTAATATTATAATTTGTAAATACATAATTGTTTTACTTTAAAATTAAATTGTTTAAACTTAAAAATAAATATTCATACCATAGCGGCACCTACAGTGGTACTGGAAGTGCGACTCAACCACTAATCAGACAGACCCAATTAGACTTGAGTAATGGCATGTGGCAACTACATTGGCCACTAGTCAATCATGAGTATCCATTGGCCATTGGTCAGTGATGGGTGCCCACTGGCCATTACACAGTGGCCATTACACCTACAAAGTGTAGATTGAACTACTGACTGGTCTAGCCACTGGCTAGTGATAGTTTCATGCCATTTTCAATCAGGCCCAATATGACCCAATCTAACCCGACATGACCTGGCATGCTTGGTTGAGGGCACGTGGGCCATGGGGCTAAGCTAGGAGTAGCTCCCATTAAGATGTGTTGGCATGACATGTCACAAACACCCACCTCATGCCATGTTTTACATTGCATGGTGGTTCAATTGGGTCACCATAATTTGGGTCATGCCAACATGGCATGACCTATTTGACACATCTTCTAAACCCTATTATTGTTTCTATGTAACTAAAATAATTATATTTTTAATTAAAATTTGCATTTTATTTGTAATCTTAATGGGAGAGAATGGTTTGAGAGTAGAAGTAGTTGTTCTATTGTTTTATCTTCTAACTTTTATTTAAATAAATTCAAATAAAACTCATTGTGTTCCTTTACATTTAATGAATAAGTGAGAATTCATTTCTTCATTATGACAATTAGTGCATTTTGAAGATAAAATAAACCTTCTATGTTTTAATATATATTTTGTGGGTATGATTTTATTTAATAATCTCCACCTAAAATATATATATTTTGAGGAATATTATAATTCCATAACCTTTTTGAAATTTAGATTCTATATCTTTACTTCGGGCAATATCCTAGGCTAACTTGAAGTGAATTGGTATCCTTTATCTGCTAACCAAATAAGTTCATCTTGTATCCTCCATGTTATATTAATAATCCATTCTACTAGGTTTTGGTGAAAAATATTGTATAAATTTTCAACATCTCATCTATCTTATTTGTATACTTTTAAAACATGAGTCTCTAAATCTCCTCACATTGTTAGGGAACAATTTTTCTCAACTTTGACCAATCCATCATACCTAATGGAGATATCTTTTTGTCCTAAGTTTCATCCTGTGTATTCTTTCATCTGATATTTTCCTTTTTTAACTCTTCTCCATAATAGAGTATTAATGTATCATCTATTTGTTTCAGGAAAACTTGGCCCATAATATTGACATTTTAAAAATATTCTGAGGAGAGTCGTTAGTGCAAAATACCCACTAAGGGCATCATAAGTATGTTATTTGAAGTTTTTGTTGTTTCATTCTCAATACCTACATTCCATTTTCTCTAGCACATTATCTTCTTACAATAATATTTAATTTTGTGCAAATTGATAGTGTGTCCTGAGATTTTTTAAATTGACAAAGGGTTTCTTTAATTTTTTTTTTTAGCGAATTTCTCACCTCATTAGCAAATATGTTTGTATCATCAATATAAGCCAAATGGTTCACAGTAACTTGACTCCCAGTCATATCTTACTGCTAGGACATCTTCATAAAGCTTATTTAAGCTTCTTCAAAGATATTTGGCTATGAATATGAAAAGTACTAAAGACATGGGTCAGGTGTGCTTGAGCATATGATCTTTTTAGATTTTCTCTTTCTTTGATTATCTTTGATATGTAATTTTCCTTTGGATCATCTTTGGTGTGGTTTATATGGGTCAGGTGTGCTTCTTCTTTGTTTCTTTTTTTTTTTGTTTGTCTTTTTCCCTTTGAGATTTTGGACATAAGTGTGTCTCTTTGTTCATGTAGAAGATACTAAAACAGAACCTACCAAAGTCCCCATATTAGTTCCATCTAATTTAAGATTTTCATTATGGACACTATGATATGTCCACTGAGACATCTTATTATTCTTTTATCCTTTATCTTGTTTTTTTGTAGTTCCCATCTTTTTCAATATGATTTGTTGTACAAGTTGTAGACCCTTGATCCTTATCATTATAGTTTTTATTTTTTTACATGCAACTTTATACATCTATTCTCTTCTAAAGCCCAAGTTTTTTTTTTATTTATATGCTTATAATTCTTATTCATATATACATTTTCTATTTCCATTATGTAAGGATTTTGAAGCATATTCTTTGTTTTTTTTTTTTTGTAGAAATAGTTGTTTCTTTTTTTTGACTATTAGAGAAGGATAAATTCGCCCATGGCTTCTCCTTCTTATATTTCTATAGGTAACAAAGTCACTTTCTTCCAAGAATCAAGTTCTAAGCTTGATTCTTGATCCTTAAAGTTAAAAATATTCATTCATTTTTATTCACCATTTAAGTCCTCATAACCTCCATCATCACAGCATTCCATATTCAAAAAAAAATGTTTTGTTTCTTATTTTCTTGAATTTGTTTAGCGTTTGTTTTTATTTTTCTTATCTTTTTAGCAGGCAGGAAGAAGAGTTGAGACTTGATGTTCAAACCCATTTTTAGAACATAACCAATTATGTTCAGTGCTATTGGGTTTTGTAGATATAGAATCTTTCTTTAACTCATATTCTATTACTTCTAGATTCCAAGTTCATATCCTACTTTTCTATAGGGATACTTAGTTTTGTACGACCAACATTTCTATTTATTTCCTTAGAGTCCTTTTTCAAATATTCTGTCCACTCAACTTCTATGTAGCTAATTTTATCTATACATGATCTTTTGTATACTCGGAACTCAATATGTTTGTACCCACTAATTTGAGTTTGCTGAGCAAAAGAGTCAAATTTTTCGAATATGTTTTATCATATTCATTCATGTTTTTTAGTATGCCTTCAACTTGAATGTTAATTTTCATGCCATCCAAATCCACTTGATAATATCCGCATTTATCGTTGCCTTGTTTGAAAGAAATTGCATTTTCATTTGATTCTGTCTTTTTTTTCACAGTGGATGATACTTTAATTCTCCCAGCACCAACATTTTCTTTTATTGTCTTTGGTTCCAAAATACAAATTGTGTTTAGAAACCAATTGAAAACCTCGATCATTTTTTGGAGATCTTCATATTCGGCTTCATTTTCACAATATAAATGTTAATGCTCAGAATGAATGTCTATGCTTAAATTATCACAAGGTTCTTCTTCTGTATTAGATTAATTATCATATATTTGAAATTGATAATCACAATTTTTGGGATTTTGATAATTATGATTTTTGCGATTTTGATTATCATAGTGGTCTCCTTTTTCAATCTTATCAAAATTGTGTGTTGGCTTGGTTTGCGTTTTCACTTTGGATCCTTCATGTCTCTTATTTCATGATTTAGATCCAAGTCAATGGCAGGAGCATGCATTTATTGCTAGCCAAATTATTCCTTTGGGGTTTGTAAAATATCCTAGGGCACTTTCTTTTGCATTTAATCAAATCTCTAAGTTTTTCTCATTTAGTATGATACCAATATCAGCTGGTCCATTAATTAGAGTGGATCCATTAAATTTCTCTCTTTATCTCTACATTTTTTTAGAGTTGGCACAATAGCCAAGATGATGTTGCAATTAGGAATGTAAAAATTTGCCTTTGAAATCACCTATTTTAGAGATTAAGATTGGAGTGATCAAAACAAACTACATCCACTATATATATATATATACTATTTATATGTCTACACGTTTGTGATGTATATCATATGATTTATAATCCAATATATATAATATATGTGTTATATATCTGTTAAATATAACATATTATATATATAGTATATATATCATATAATTAAGTTTGAGGTTTTATGCATGTTCTATCTTAAAAATATATGATATGCAAGCTATATGATATACATTGTGTGTATATATATAACATCAATATGTAAATGGTGTATACACACACACACACACACACACACACACACACACACACGTCATATATAAATATATGATATACATTTTATAATTAAGTTTGAGATTTTACATAACAAATATATATGTTAAGCATGTATATCAAATATTTTTAGATTATAGAGCATATGATATACATCCTAGACATGGATATATATAAATGGTATATCATAATATGTGTATCATATGTGTGTGTGTGTGTGTGTGTTAGAAAAGAAAAAGAAATATAGAATTAGAGATGTTAAATACAAATTTACATTGTTCAAGGAAAATATATATATATAAAAAGAAGGTTATGTTCCTAATTCGGCACCGTAAAGTATCCTGATCCATGTTCTGGTGTCAGTGGCTCATTTCACTCTTGCTAACACTAGCTGGGTTGTGACCCAAATTGTTAAATCCAAAAACCTGTTCTTCTATATATTTATGTAATCCTTCTTATTTGATATATCACAAAGCTACTCAATCCGAACAGTACCGTATAGCTTATTTAAGCTCTTGTTTGTACATGTTTTTCTCATTTAATACACACGACTCTTAAGTATTTCTACATGATATTAGTGGATGTTCTCTGAATTTTTTTTTCCCGCTTCTCCCATGGTTTAGGCCTTAAAGCCACCATATAGCAATTTTTTTTGGTAAACGCCATTATATGCTCTTTATTTCCTACCTAGCAAGCCTATAACTAAAATTTGAGGCCATACAGAGGTAGAAATCATAGAGACGAAAACATCAGATATGCCTAGGGATGAGATTTCTCGTCCGATTAATGGTATTTTTTTATGGAAATAATTTTGTTCAATGGTTTCAAGCCATGCGAAGTTATCTCAAAGGCCACAAGTTATGGCTTTATGTATATGGTGACCATCCTATTCCATTCAAAAGGAACGAAGAAACTGACTCTGCCTATGCCATTCAAATTGAGGACTGGGAAAGTGCTAATCATTAGATCATAACTTGGCTCCGAATTACATCTATTCCATCAATTACTAAGTTTGGGATTTACTTATTACTCGGTATGCTGGACCAAGTGGTGCTCACAACTTCACACTAACACGCACTCTTTATCGAATTCATCATGAACCTAGTGAGTGGATTACTATTTATCACAGTTGGCTGAAATACATTTGAGATCAATTAGCAGCATTTGAACCAGTTCTCACCAATTCATGTTGACAGCAAACTAGTTCATGCTCACCATGAACAAGGGCACTTGTTTTAGTTTTTTATGGGGTTTTGTGATGAGTTTGAATCAGCCAGAAGTCATATATTACATCAAAATCCTTTACCCACAATTTCACAGGCTATTCATAAGCTAGTAGACTCTACCTATGTCATTCAAATCGAGGACTGGGAAAGTGCTAATCATCAAATCATAACTTTGCTCCAATTTACATCTATTCCATCAATTATCGATGAGTTTGGCAACCTTGATATTACCAAAGAAGTTTAGGATTTACTTATTACTCGGTATGTTGGACCAAGTGGTGCTCACAACTTCACACTCACATGCACTCTTTATCGGATTCATCATGAACCTAGTGAGCGGATTACTATTTATCACAGTCGGCACATTTGGGATCAATTAACATCATCTGAACCATTTCTCATTAATTCCCATTGATATCAAACTAGTTCATGCTCATCGTGAACAAGGGCACTTGTTTTAGTTTTTTATGGGGCATTGTGATGAGTTTGAATCAACCAGAAGTCATATCTTACATCAAAATCATTTACCCACAATTTCACAAGCTATTCATAAGCTAGTAGACAATGAGACACATCTTCAAATGGATCCCGTTGATACTCAACCCATGGTACTTGCAACTCCATCAGCTATTTCACAGACTACTCCCGTCTTTCCCTCTACAGGCATATTCTACCTACTTATCCAAAGGCAAAGGGAATAATGTATGGTTCCATCGCAATAAAAAGCCACTTTTTATTTGTAGTTTTTGTAAACACAATGGTCATTCTGTTGAAACCAGTTACACTCGTCAAAACATTCTTTAGAACACTACTACATTGACTAAGTCTGAATTATCAGATATGAAGTTCAATTCCAATTCTAATCCTTCCTCATATCTCTCTATGACAGATCTTTAGAATATGGTCACTCACGTTCAATTTCTATTTTCTAGTGCATCCAACACTGCTCTTTCTACAATATCAAATAGGTCTCCTACATGGCTTCTTGATTCTGCTTGTTGCAATCATATGACCTTTATTACTGATGTTTTCCCTTCACCCACTCCCACTTCTCTCCCTACCATATACACTGCAAATGGTTCCCCTATGCATGTCTCTCATCTTGATCATATCTCTACATCAAATTTGTCTGTTTTTAATATCTATCAGATTTCCCAACTTGCAAATAATCTTTTGTCTGTTGGGCAATTCATAGAACTTAGTTTTACTTTAATCTTTTCTTCTATTGGTGTTATTGTGAAGGATTCTCTGACGGGACAGATCGTTGGTACCGCCCGTAATATCGGTAGACTGTTTAAGCTCATCTCACTTCATCTACCTTTTTCTCTTCTCTCTGCTTCTATTATTTCATGAAAGAGCACATCCTCTCTCACTTTATGACATTCTCACCTTGGTTATGCATCTATTTCTAGGATTAAACAGCTAGTCTCTAGAGGCTTGTTAGGATCAATTTCAGACAAGAGTTTAGAATGCATGCCTTGTCAATTTGGAAAACAAACTGCTTTACCATTTAATAATAGTATTTTTCATGCCCTTTCCCCTTTTGACCTTATTCATTCTGATGTATGGGGACCTTCTCCCATTACTACTCAGGGTGGGTCACATTATTTTATTATTGTTGTGGATGCTTTTTGATGATGTACTTGGATCTCTCTCTTTAAAAATCATTTTGAACTTAATCAAATATATCATGACTTTACCAAAATGATTGAAACATAGTTTTTTAAACCTATTAAAATCTTTTGGTCCAATAATTCCCAAGAATATAAAGCTAAGGAATTTACTTATATTTTAGATCATTTTGATATAATTGTTCATTCCTCTTGTGTTGACACTTCTCAGCAAAATGATAAGGCTAAGCGCAAACTTCATCATCCTTGATGTTGTTCGTGCTACCACCATTGTCGCTTCTACTCCTCCTTAATTTTAGGGGGAAGTCACTCTTACTATCATTTACACCATCAATCAGTTCCTCCTATTATTCAGAATTAAACTTCTTATGATTTGTTGTTTGGTTCGTCTCCCATTTATGATTTACTTAGTCTTTGGATGTATTTGTTTTGTTCTTCTCTAGGATCATGAATGAATCAAACTTCAATCTCATTCTCGTTTGCATTTTTTTCTTTGGTATTAAATTTGTCAAGAAGGTTATAGGTGCTATGACCCCATTAACAAACATCTTCGTGTTTCTCGGCATGTTGTCTTTTGGGAACACAAAATATTTTACAACTACCACATGTTCCTAATTTTCATGTCTCCCCTATTAATCATTTCTTTGATCTTTTCCCTGAGAAGTCTCCCACTTCCATCTCTGATTTACCCTCTCATAATTCTGATGAGCCTGCAATACCAATTATCAACGTGCCCACTGATACTACTCCAACTGTAGATCATGCCGGTCCTTCTGACTCTCATTAACTTCACCATTCTCATCATGTAACTACTCTTCCTTCTTCCCTCCGTGACTACCATTGTTTTTTTTCCCTTGTGTCTCTTCAGGAACATTAGACTTTCCATGAGGCTTCTTCTAATCAATTATGGCAGCAAGCTATGAAAAAAGAGTTGGATGCACTACATAAGACTGAGACATGGAATCTAGTTGATTTTCCCCCTGGAAAATATATTATCAGTTGAAAATGTGTTTATAAGAACAAGACTCGATCAGATGGCTCGATTGAATGTTACAAGGCTCGCCTTATTGCCAGGGGCTTTACTCAAGAATATGAGATTGATTATGATGAGACTTTTTCTCCAGTGGCTCAACTCTCCTCAAAAATGCTTTTCTTAATGGATAACTTTTAGAGGAAGTCTATATGCAACTTCCTTCTAGTTATTTTCACCCACCAGAGTTTCCTCATAAGGTATGTCGACTACCCTGGGCACTTTATGGCCTTAAACAAGCTCTTCGGGCATGGTTCGTAAAGTTCAGTTCTATTATCTCCCAACATGGCTTTTAAAGTATTTCTTCTAATACAGCTCTTTTTTAGAGACAGTCTAACCATGGTATTACTATCATTCTTTTGTATGTCGATAACATGATTATTACGGGTGATGACATGCAAGGTATACAAGATCTAAAGTAATTTCTTGGTCATCAATTTGAAATAAAAGATCTCGGTCATCATAATTACTTTCTTGGTCTTGAAGTCTCTTCTTCTACAGATGATTATTATCTCACTCAGACTAAGTATACTTTTGATCTTATTTTTTGAGCCAGTATCACTGATAACAAGATAGTTGACACACCTATTGAATATAACTATCGCCTCAATTCTCATGATGGCGTATTACTATCTGATGCTACTCTCTACAGACCACTTGTTGGGAGTCTAATCTATCTCACTGTTACTCACCCTAATATTTCATATGTCATTCATATAGTTAGTCAGTTTATGGTTACACCTAGATCTTTTCATTTTGCTACTATCCTCAGGATTCTTCTATATCTGAAAGGCACCATATTACGGATGCATGTATGTCGATGACAAGGCTTTTGAAGTAGTTCTTCTGATACAGCTCTTTTTTAGAGATGGTCTAACCATGGTATTACTATCATTCTTCTGTATGTCGATGATATGATTATTATGGGTGATGACATGCAAGGTATCCAGGATCTAAAGCAATTTCTTGGTCATCAATTTGAAATGAAAGATCTCGGCCCTCTTAATTACTTTCTTGGTCTAGAA
Source organism: Sapria himalayana (assembly GCA_029783825.1). NCBI lineage: Eukaryota > Viridiplantae > Streptophyta > Magnoliopsida > Malpighiales > Rafflesiaceae > Sapria > Sapria himalayana. The sequence continues at coordinate 1,386,402 of JAREIK010002602.1, read as the reverse complement.
GTCCCTTCTTCTACAGATGGTTATTATCTCACTCAGGCTAAGTACACTTTTGATCTTATTTCTTGAGCTAGTATCATTGATAACAAGATAGTCAACAAACCTATTGAGTATAACTATCACCTCAATTCTCATGATGGTGAATTACTATATGATGCTACTCTTTACAGACAGCTTGTTGGGAGTCAATCTATCTCACTATTAATCACCCTGATATTTCTTATGTCATTCATATAATTAGTTAGTTTATGGTTGCCCCTAGATCTCTTCATTATGCTACTGTTCTCAAGATTCTTCGATATCTGAAAGGCACCATATTTGATTATCTTCTTTTTTCTTCCCATTCTTCATTAATTCTCCATGCAAATTCAGATGCAAATTGGGCCAGTGATCCCACTGACCGTCGATCTACTATAAGATATTGCTTTCTTCTAAAAGATTTTCTTATCTCTTGGAAAAGAAAGAAACAAATAGATGTTGCTTGTTCCAACACTGAAGTAGAATATAGAGCACTGGCAGCTACAACAGTAGAACTTATCTAGCTACATTGGTTACTTCAGGATCTAGGCGTTTATTGTTCCACTACAACTACACTTTACTGTGATAATTGAAGTGATATTCAATTTGCTCATAATAATGTTTCCATTAACGTACCAAACATATTGAGATTGATTGTCACTTCATCTGCCATCATCTACTTCAAGGAACACTCACACTTTAGTTTTCCTCTCAAGACCAGTTAGATGTTATCTTCACCAAATCTCTTCCTCCAGGAACTTTTCAAGCATCAACTTCCAAAATCAAAATGGGCTCTCTTAAACTACCATGAGTTTGAGGGGGGATGTTAAATACAAATTTACATTGTTCAAGTCATATATATATAAGGTTAAGTTCTTGATTCGGCACCGTCGAGTATCCCGATCCATGTTCTGGCGTCGGTGGCTTATTTCACTCTTGTTGGCACTAGCTTGGTTGTGACCCAGAGTGTTGACTCCAAAAACATGTTCTTCTATATATATATGTAATCCTTCTAGTCGACACATCACATGGCTACTCAATCCGAATAGTACCGTATAGCTTATTTAATCTCTTGCTTGTACATGTTTTCTTCATTCAATAAACGAGACTCTAAGTCTTTCTACAAGAGATATGAAAAAGTTTTGAATTTTTTTCTTTTCAATGATTTAGATCTCTTATTTATAAGGGTTATTAAATATCTGAATTAAATATAACATTCAATGATGCACAAAGAAATGTCAAAATTAAATAGAACATGTAATACATGAAAAACTATAAGATCATTCACAATTAAACATATTATTTATAATACTCTCCATTGAATGACCATCAACCTTAAAGAAAAGAATAAAATAGTTTTAATTTATCAGGATTGATTCATTTAAAATATTTCCAGTAAAACTAAGTGGGATAAAACTTGGACAAGTGGTAACAAATATCAATGCATTAACATCCAATCATACTCCCCCTCGTGTCAATATCCTTAGGTTGACCTATTTCAATCTTAGATATTAACTTTTTGAATATTTAGATTTATAATAAGTGTTTGAATAGATAAGCTAAATTATTACTTGAGCATGTTATTGGATATAAATTTCATCATTCTTTTAAAGCTTATATGCATAAAAGAATTTTGGTAAAATATGCTTGATATCTTTCTTGATATAACCTTCTTTGATTTGTGTAATGCATGATGTATTATTTTCAAATAAGGTTGTTGGGTTATATTTGATAAAGGAGAGTCTACATGATTTTTGAATATGATAGATCATAGATGTTAACCATATGCATTCATGACTTAGCTTGTGAATTACAAGAATATTTAAATAATTTGATGATATGACCATCATTGTCTGCTTGATAAATTTCAATGAGATGATAGTTCTATTCAAATTAAAACTTTACATGGATGAGTATAATTAGTCCATATAAATAGTTTTTTTGTTGACTCATTGAAATAGTTCTATTCAATAGTTCTATTCAGCCATATCCCTTCCTTCGCAGCTTCAGTCAGAGCCATATACTCTACTTCAGTAGAAGATAAAGTAACAGAAGATTGCAGTATGGCTTTCCAGCTAACTACAGAACCACATACAGTGAAGACATAACTAATCATAGACCGTCTACTATCAACATCTCCTGCATAGTCAGAATCAGAATATCCTGCTAGCAAGAGTTTAGATTCATTACCAAATATCAGACCAACATCAGAAGTCCCCTTGAGGTACCTAAGTATCCTCTTAATAGCTTTCCAGTGCTCTTGACCAGGGTTAATCATAAACCTACTCACTGCACTTACTGCATGAGCAATATCAGGTCGGGTGCATACCATAAGATACATGAGGCTCCTGACAGCACTAGAATAAGGAACCTTAGATATTTGTTCCTTATCAGATTCAGATTGAGGACAACATTCTAATGTCAGATGGAGGTTAGAAGCAAATGGTGTGGACAGAGGCTTACAAGAAACCATTCCAAATCTATATAGAAGTTTCTGAATATATTGTTTCTGTGAAAGAAACAATTTTCTTTTAATTCTATCTCTGAATATTTCCATACCTAAAATTTTCTTTGCTCCTCCAAGATCTTTCATATCAAATTCAGAACTGAGGAGATATTTCAGTTCCTGAATATCAGATTTATTTCTGGCAGTAATAAGCATATCATCTACATACAATAGCAAGTAAATATACGACTCATCCTTGTGCCTTTTAAAATAAACACAACAGTCATGATCACACCTACTGTATTCATGACTAGTCATGAAACAGTCAAATCTCTTGTACCACTGACGGGGAGACTGCTTAAGTCCATAAAGGGACTCCAAAAGCTTGCACACATGGGTTTCCTTGCCTGATACCTCAAAACCCTTAGGCTGGCTCATGAAGATCTCTTCATCGAGATCTCCATGAAGAAAAGAAGTTTTGATATCTAGTTGCTCAAGTTCAAGATTCTGATGTGCTACTAATACTAGAAGCACTCTTATTGAGGTATGTCTAACTACAGGAGAGAATATTTCATTGTAGTCAACACCCTCTTTTTGACTGAACCCTCTTGCAACTAGACGTGCCTTAAACTTTAAACCACTAGCAATTGAGACATCTTCTTTCTTCTTGAAAATCCGTTTGCAAGACACTATTTTTCTTCACTTTGGTTTAAGTATAATGATCCAGGTACCATTCTTATGAAGAGATTCAATTTCTTCATTCATGGAAATCAACCATGACTCAGACTCAGGACAATTAATAGCATTCCTGAAGGAGGATGGTTTAGGAATATCAATTTCTTCGGCAACTTGTAGGGAAAATCCTACAAACTCATCAAAGCCGAATCTTAGAGGAGGACGTGCATTCACCCTCCTTTGTCTATCCCTTGCAATACAGTAGGGAATAGACTCTTCAGGGGTAGTTTCAGGATTAGATTCAATAACAGATTTAGCATCATTTTCATGATTAGCTATCGTTTGTCTTGAAACAACATGCATCCTTCCTGGAGCTACAGATTCAGATTTTAGCTCCACCTTAAGTTCAGCTTGAGGAACATCAGGTAACTGAATAGGACTAGGTACTTGTTTCAGAATGAAACTCTCGTCGAAGGTAACACTCCTAGAGAGTATAACTCTCTTTTCAGATGGTGACCAGATACGGAATCCTTTGACTCCATCACCATAACCAACAAATATTCCCTTGCGTGCTCGAGGTTCAAGCTTACCATCATTTACATGATAGTAGGCAATACACCCGAACACCTTCAGATTGGAATAATCTGTAGGTTTACCAGTCCACACTTCAAATGGAATTTTAAAGTTAATTCCACTATGTGGTTATCTGTTTATCAGATGGCATGCTGTATTAACAGCTTCAGCCCAAAACTCTTTGCCTAAGCCTGATTGAGAAAGCATACATCTAGTTCTCTCCAGAAGAGTTTGGTTTATTCTTTCAGCAATGTCATTCTGCTGAGGAGTGTCCCTAACAGTTTTGTGTCTCGCAATACCTTTGTCCTTACAGAATTCCTCAAATTCAGACGAACAGAATTCTAGACCATTATCTGTTCGTAACAGTTTAACCTTCTTTTGTGTTTGATTTTCTACTAAGCTAACCCACTGCTTAAACTTTATAAAAGTCTCAGATTTATGTTTCATCATGAATACCCAGGACATTCTGGAGTAATCATCAACTAAACATAAATAAAAACGAGCACCCCCAAAAGATGTAACTCTAGAAGGGCCCCAACAGTCAGCATGGATATAATCCAAAATACAGTTTGTTTAGTGTATGGCTTTACCGAAATTAGTTCTATGTTTCTTACCAAAAACACAATGATCACAGAAACTTAATTTACTGACTCTATGACCAACAAGAAGATTAAGATCAGAGAGAATTTTCATACCTTTCTCTCCCATATGTGCGAGCCGCATATGCCACAGTCTGGTAAGATCAGCTTTGTCATCAGATGCTGGCTCTCCGGATGTGACAGCAATAGCCCCTGTCACTGTGGAACCTATCAGTGTGTATAGCATTCTAGTTTTCTGCCCCTTCAGTACAACATCATCTCCTCGGTGAACATTCAGTATTCCCTCTCTACCACTGAATGAATATCCCTGATCGTCCAGAACACCAAGAGAAATGAGATTCATTGTCATCTCAGGGACATATCTCACATTTGAAAGTGAGACAATCCGGTCATCCCAAGTTTTCAGTCTGACTGTGCCGATTCCAACCACCTTACATGGTTGGCTGTTCCCCACCACAGCATGGCCAGCTTCCTTCTTGTCATATTTGCTGAACCACTCCAAGTGAGTGCTTATATGGGAGGAAGCACCAGTATCCAGGATCCAAGAATCTGATCTTGCGATCATTGTGGAGATTACCAACACAATGCCTTCTCCATCATCCAGATCATCAAAAGTCACAGCAGCAGCAGGTGAGAGGTTAGGTTGACCTTGCTGTTCCAGCCTTGCTCTCTTCTTCGGGCACTCAATTTTCCAATGCCCTTTCTGTTTACAGTAGTGACAAATGTCACCCTCCTTTGACCTCTTCTGAATCTTATTTCCCTTCTTCTTGAATGGAACAGGTTGTGGCCTCCTGTTTGTCACCACCAGTCCAGCAGGATGTTGTTCAAGTCTTTCAACCACTGCCTTCTGCCTCATCTCTCTGGAGTGTAGGGCAGCCCGAACATCCTCTAGTGTGTTCTCCTCCTTTCCCACAATGAGAGATTCAACAAAATTTTCATAAGAAGGAGGAAGAGAAACCAAGAGTAGAAGAGCAGCATCCTCATCATCCACCTTAGCATCCACACGTTTAAGGTCCATGAGGATGATGTTCAAGTCATCCAGATGCTTCTTCAAAGAGGTTCCCTCTTGCATCCTCAGTGTGAACAGCCTTCTCTTCAATAGATGCTTGTTCGTCAATGATTTAGTCATGTACAGAGACTCAAGCTTGAGCCACAGTCATGCAGTAGATTCCTCATCTGCTACCTCAGCAATGACTTCATCCGACAAGCTCAACAGAATGGTGGAGTGTGCTTTCTCTTCACGTCTCCAAGCCTCAACCTCGGTTATTCCAAGAGCAGCAGCAGTGTGTGGACCGAAGCCTTGAACCATAGGACTCTAGATATCAAAGTTTTTCAAATGCGCTCGCATTTTAATCTGCCACATACTAAAGCCATTTCTGCCATTGAATTTCTCAATCGTGGTGTTTAGGGTTCCAGCCATTTCACAGAATATTGCTTGTACAGAATAATCTCAAACCCTAATCGAAAAATCCCAAACCAAGGCTCTGATACCAATTTTTGGGCAATCGCGCTTCCACGGGTAGTGAGATTAAGAATAGAAAACACAGAAACAACACAGAAACGAGCAATATATATATCCCAATCCACAAACATCCACGATAGAATCAAAACGAGAAAACAACACAGCAAATAACGTGGTTCGCTAGTCGCTCAGTACGACTAGCTACCTCCACCAGAAAATGCTTATGCGTTTCAGATTAAAACCAAGAAATAATATGTCTTACAGTATGCAGCACGGAAGTCACGAAATCGCGTAGAGAGAGAGGAGAAGAGACGATGAATAGTTCAACCGGGTCAAAAACAACCACCCGAAAAATAAATACAAATGTTTTTATACAGAAAATAAACAGCCGGTTCAACGGGACCTCCGTTATTGTGCTACTGCTGCATCCACGGGCTTTTAATATTTCCTTTCCTGTACTTACATGAAAATATTAAAACAGATTATTAAGTTAAAACAAATTACATATACAACAGTTACAATGATTAAACTTATATTTTTAGTAATCTATCTAGCTCTAACAAATAATATGTCATATCCACATAACATACACTGACAAATATCTTCTTGAAAATCTATAATCAATTCATGTATAATTAGTTTTAAAATAAAAGAACTAAATGTTGATTTCTAGTATATTCCAAAAACTATTAAAAATTCAATAGTGATGCCTTGAACCAATTTAACTTTGGACAAAAATCCATGATACATATCTGTAATTTGTTCAATATAAATATTTAATACATTTTTCTTACATATTACCTCACCAAACTATGTTTTTTTGGGACTCTATAATAATCTTTCTTAAAATAAAAAATAACAAGCATAAATCTTTCTTATTTTCTGCATATTTCTCAATTAATTACATAATACCCTAATTTTCATGAGCATTTCCACGTTCCAAGTGTATTCCTACTTTCCAATAAATATAGTACTTGACATAACAAACTTCTTTCAAAATCAAAATAAAAAATAATTATTTCTTTAACAATGAAAATCATTTAAAATATTGTGAATTAGTAGTTTAGCATATTATTTGACTAATACTTAAATTTGGTATAATAGAGAATAATGATTTATTAAATTTGTTATAAAAATATTTATAAATACATAAATACAATGAAGAAAAAGTAGTTAAATAAAAATTTAATTAGAATAAAATAATTTAAAGTTATTTAAAATTATGAGTAATATGTGAAAAAATGATTTTTTAATTATTTATTGACTTGATAATGTAGTATGTAAAAATAATAATCTTTTAAAATTAAAGTTATGGTGTAATGTATGAATAAGTTAATATATTTATGTTGCAAGTCTAATATATTTTTGTGGTTCCTATATTTTATGACAATTAAAAAATTTAGAAATATCTATTTATACTATATTGACATTGGTATTTATTGCCATATTACACCATTATTTTAAAAGTATTCATTCAATACTTCAAAATTATTTAACAATTTATTGTATATGTAAAAAAAATAATGAATTTCATAAATTCATATTAATATTTTACTTAATTTTGAAGATAATTTGTAATATAAGAATGTTAGAGGATAGAATACGATCATGTGAAATGATCATTTGCGTAAAAAAGTTAAAAACTTTTCTTAATTAGGTTAACTATAATATATTATACATTTAAGTGATATATATATATATATCCACTTACTATTATACTTAAATTTTATAATAAAAGTAATGATGTCATACATGATAGTAATGCATTAAAACTAACCCACAATTGCCTAAATAAATTTGAAAATTTTAAGATTATATTTTATATATTTATCATAATGTGTTGCAATTAGTGATAAAAATTTCTGATATATCTACCGATATATCTCCGAAATATCTATAAATTATAAGTATCGATATATCCATCAAGATTGATATATTTATTCTTGATTAGTGCTCATATATAAATACACACCGATATATCTTCGATATATCCTATATATTCATAAAATCCAAGTATCAATATACCCATAGAACCATATATTTTTAATCCTTGGTTGCAATGTTATTGTATTTGTATTGTATGTATCATAAAACTTTATTACACCTAAATATTTTTACTAAAAAACTAATTTTATATATGTTGATGTATACATTATTAGATTACCACCAACTTTATTTTTTGAGAAATAATACAAAAAAAAAAAAACTCACTACCATTGTGAGCAAAATTATATCAAATAATAATGATATAATAATAATTTATAAAAAATGGATTTTTTTCTTAAAATCCTATTTTCATAAAAATTTATTATATCTTTCTAAATAGTTCATATGAGATATTTTAATATTTGTTGGGATTTAAAAATCTTGGTTCTTGTTATCTTTAATATATTTCTATTTCATTAATGCAAAATTAATTTTATAAAAAAAGGTTCACCAAATGTACACGTTTCCCCAATTTTAGTAGTCCAATGTCATGTATTTGATTTTAATATTTGATTGTTGAGAGTAATTTTGATATTTTTATAAAAAATATTCATTAGTGAAATTATCACATATTTTCCCTCATTCAATGTAATTATTAATGTTTCTCACATTTCCTAGTACTTTTATCATCTAGCCTACCCTTTTCATTATGAGAAAATTATTTTGAAAAATTATTTGAAATGATGGGTTATGATAGATAATTAACAAGAAGAGTAATAATAGGAGGAATTATGTTTTGGTGTGTTTCTGCAAAAATTTTTAAGATTTAGAAACTAAAATTTTGACATTTTAAAAAAAAGTCACAAAACTAAAAATAAATTAAAAATAAGTGCACCCAAATTCATAAGTCCTAAACTACCCTCTCCATGCCTCTCGCCCCTCCCTCGTATTCACCCCTAATCCTTGCATGTAGCACTTGCCCCTCGCCCTGGCCCACGTCCTCGCCTTGGCCTTGGCCCACACCCTCACCCTCGCCCTCGTTCGTCTCTCCTCGTTCATCTGCCCTCACCTCTCGCCGCTCTCTCCCCACCCCTCTCCCCCGTCTGTCTCCACGAGCTCCTTCGTGGAGCTCCGTCCAACTCCTGGAGCTTGACTAAGAGCTCCATCGAGCTAGACCAAGCTTGTCGTCTAGGTCGAGCTCCTGGAGCTCGAAGGAGCTCGAGGGAGCTCTTGGTCGAGTTTCTGGAGCTCGAAGGAGCTCGACCGAGAGCTCCATCAAGTTCGTCGTCGAGCTCGAGAAGCTCGATATGGAGCTCAATGCAGAGCTCCTGGAGCTCGATGGAGCATGACATCAAGCTCCTAGAGCTCAAATGATCTATCGATCGAGCTCTAGGAGCGCGACCACGAGCTCTAAAAGATCGACGGAGCTCGTGGTCGAGCTCCGTCGAGCTAGATGAGAGGGGGCGAGGGTCAATGGGAGAGGGCCGATGGGAGAGGACAAGGGTATCTTAGGATAAACGTAATAGAGTAAACTAAATTTTAATATTTTAAGATTTTGGTGATTTTTTTTCAAACTTAAAAAGATAAATTTCAAATTCTTAAAAATTTCTAGGAGAACACCCCAAAACATAATTTCCCTATAATAATATGTGATAATTACTTTATAGGCTACATAAAATTTTGTAAGGCAAAATTACCCTTTCTCTTGTAGTTGCCTAGCATTGAACCGTTTGCAAACTTAGCAAAAATTTTATTTGGAAAATAATAATTTTGATCATGTCCTCCTCAACCTTGAAAATTGATTTCTCCGAAAATTCCATAACGAAGAGAATAATGACCTAGAATAATGATTGAGAAAGCATGTGCCCCTGCATGATGTTGGTGATCATGGGTTCAGTATGCCTAGCACCTGGTGCATTCTGTAACAAATTATGACTTAGCATTTTTGTGGTGATAATGATGATATCAGAGCTTTTTTTTTACAACTTTTTTTCCTCACTTCCAAGGAAAGATCAGTTTTTGTCTCATTTAATACTCATGCATCATTGTTTCTATCACCCATAACAACAACCACATTATTATTTTTTTGTAATACTTAGACGAGTTTGAGTTTGTCCTCTCATAATACTCGAGTCCCGAAAGATGTCTCCAATGATGCTCAAGCATTTTTTTTTTAAGTTTCTCTTGAATTGATTACCAAATAATTATCCATAACCTTTCATTCATTAATATGCCACACACGCAAGTATACTTCCTTCTTAACGCAAATCATGAAAACTTATGATATATACGGTTTTTATTAATTCGTACACAATAAAGAAAATATATAGGGAGAATAGTTTTGGGGTGTTTCCCAAAAAATTTTAAGATTTAGAAACTAAAATTTTGATATTTATTAAAAAGTCACAAAACTAAAAATAAGTGCACCCAAATTCGAAAGTCCTAAACTACCCTCGTTCACGCCCACGTCCATGCCCTCACCCTTGCCCTTGCCCACGTCCTCGCCTCTCATCCATGCTCATGCCCTTCGTCCTCGCCCTCGCCCCTCGCCCCTCACCCTCATCCTCGACCACACCCTTGCCCCTCCTTCTCGTCCCCGCCAGTCTCCACGAGCTCTTTCGTGGAGTCATCGTCGAGCTCCATGAGCTCGATGGAGCTCAACAGAGAGCTCCCTCGAGCTCATTTTTGGGCTCTAGGAGCTTGACGGAGCTCTCGGTTGAGCTCATGGAGCTCGACGACAAGCTCCTTGAACTCGAAAATGAGCTCGATGGAGCTCTCAGTCGAGCTCCTTTGAGCTCCAGGAGCTCAACATCGAGCTCCTTCAAGCTCTAGGAGCTCGGCCGATAGCTCGACGACGACTCCACGAATGAGCTCGTAGAGATGAGCGGGGACGAGGGCGAGGGCTAGGGCAAGGAAGGTGGCGAGGGCGAGGGCGTGGGCAAGGGTAGTTTAAGACTTACGAATTTGGGTGCACTTATTTTTAATTTATTTTTAGTTTTGACTTTTTAAAAAATATCAAAATTTTAGTTTCTAAATCTTAAAAATTTCTGGGGAAACACCCCAAAACATAATTCTCCCAAATATATACATATTCATTTTTTTTTTGAGTTTCATACTCATGAACAAAGAATTATTTCCATTTCTTTTGAAAGAATCATTATACTTTAAACCATCCATTAAAAAAATTATTATTCATTCCAACTCATCTTTGTTATTATTTATCCCACCTCATCCTTTTCATTAAAAATAATTTTTTAAAATTTGTGCAACAAACAAATAATACTGAAGTGTGTAATATATTGTAATCACCATAGTACCCTTGATATTCATAAGGGTTAACTCATCATTAAATAAATAATTTAAAAAACAATATTTTAAGAAAAAAAGTTATTTGTGATTTGCATATCGATATATAAGTTTATCTCTCTTTTTTTCTACACACAAACACACACACACACACAAATATAAATATATAAATATATATATATATATATATATATAAGTAGTATATATGTTATGTAAAACCACAAACTTAATTAAAACATATATATCATATATTTGTATCACATGTACAAACACACACACACGCGCGCTAGGTATATGATATTGCATGTATGTCATATAATTATAAGAAGTAACAAGCATAAAAATAATAAAGTTAATTATACATTATATATACTCTATATATGCATAATGTTATACAATATATATATAAAATGTATATCATATATCTTTGGATTATAGAGAAAATGATATACCATCCTAAAAGTGGATATGTATATATAAAGCATTTATTTATGCTTTACATTCATAGATCAATATATATATTATATGAATATATGATGTGGTAAATTTTAGTAATACATTAAGATGTGCACCACAATTTATTGGAAAAATTTATGTTTTGGTACACAAAAAAATATTTACAAAAAAGTTTCCAAAATTTTTATATTTATTAAAAAGTGCACCAAAAGTAAAATATTTATGCTTTGGTGTACTAAAAATCGAAAACCATATTTTACCTTGATACGTCACCCATGTGATTGTATATAAAATATCTTTAATATAAATAATTTTACTAAATTATAGTTTTTGATGGATTGTGACGAAAAGTATTGAAAATAAGTGATTTTTATGTGAAATTAGACTTGTTGGATTGTTGAGAAGGAGGAGAGCAGGGGGTCATGTAAAGGCATAATATTCTTTATGATATGACTTTGTTACACTTTATTGAGTTGTAAGGTAGTTTTGGAATCTATCCTTGCAGAAGTCATACACAAATAGTCATAGCATAGCAATATTCATATGTCATGGCACTACTACTTCGTTGATATAATTATTTCACTATGCAATATATTCTAATTGATTGTGAAACTTTATTGAGTTCATATATGTACTAGCTCATAACATATTTATGGTTGTGATATTCATTCTATATCACATCAACCAAATACCTCACCAAAACTAAAAGCCATGATAAGTTTCACATTCATGACTTTCTCATTATAGAACAACCATGTCCAAGGAAAAAGTTATGGTGCTATTCTCAGTGCCTTGACATTTAGCTATAGAAAGTTTCAGAGAGCAATACTCAAGCCGCAACCATTTCTAGAGTCATTACTTTCTCTACTCTTGAGGAATACCAAAGTCATGACTTATTTCTAGCATCACGACTTTGAGTTACAGAAGAAAAATATACAAGTCATGACCATTCCTAGTACCGTGACTTAGTATTACAGAGGCAAAATGGTAGCCACAACCATTTTGGGTGCCATGGCTATTTGATGGAAGAGAAACAAAATTCATGACATATTCCTAGTACCGCGACTTTGTATTCCAGAGATAAAATATGTAGCCATGCCCATTCCCAATGTTAAGACCATTTGATGCAAGAAGGAGATCAAAGGCACGACCTATTATCCCAACAACATGACACTGTATTCCAAAGAAAAATGTGCAGCCACAGCCATTCATGGCATAGTGACCATCTAATATAAAAAAGAGACCAGGGTCATGGCCTATTCCTAGTACTATGACTTTGTATTCTAAAGATGAAATACATAATCGTAACTATTATTAATGTCATGACATTCTAAAGCTAAAAAGAGATCAAGTCATGCTCATTTAAAAAAGTTACAACTTTTGAATTAAAATGCAGAATTATCTACTCCAATATAAAAGAGAAAAAATGGAAATTTCAAAAGGAGATTCTATGGCATGTGAGAAAAATGCAAAAGTTAGGGTTTTGGGAGCGAAATTTTGACAAACTCTAGGCGAGATCCATGGGCAAAGGGGTGACACAAGATTCAAACATAAACCCTTAGGGGAGGACATGATTTTTGACTCTCCCTAAGAGAAAATATAAGACATAAAAACAATTTATTATAGATTTATGATTTGATTCCTAGATGCTTTTGAGCCGAGGGTTGTTATTGGGAACTTGAAATTCAATGAGATGTTTCTCCAATTATTTTATGTGAATTTTTTCTCAATGTCATACTAAATTGATACCCAAGGTTGTTGTATTGAATTCCGTGTGATGGATGTTTAATGGATAAATTTTATAATTTAATTTTATTTAAGTTTGGATATTGATAGATGTAATGTTTATTTAAAACTAAAATTATGGTTTAACAATTTATGCGGTCGTGCATACTATCATGGTGGTCAGCATTAGGTAAGCCACAAAGCACACTCATGAGTAATAATATGAATGAAGTGATAACCATTTTGATCATTATGTGCAAGACAAACCTAAACATGAAAAACCAATGCTAAGATATGCTAATTATGTGAGTATGGTATTTACGAAGACAAAATATAAATATTTTTATTAGTCAATCTATTATGCATGACTTAGAAAAATTAACTCTTAATTTATGTGGGTATTTTATATAATATTTTCATAAGAGTTTCACCTCTAGTGTATAAGTCATGTATCATGATGGTCGAAGGTGATATGTAAGACATGAAACATACATGATTAGAGATTATAAAGTATTGAGAGGATAACTATGAGTGGACTATAATTAGGGAGGGCCTAATAGTTTATAATCACCTTATATATCATTAAGGCACTAGAATTTTTTTACAAGAATCAAACTTTCATTTTGTAACCAAGGATAATAATATTCAAATTATTTAAATAAGCTATCATACATAATTGAATATACCAACCCTCGAATCTCAGAATGTTATCTAAACTCAATCTTATCCTTTTAATGAAGGCAACAATTAACAAATAATTAGTTCATCGAAATTCCTACACAATCCTAGTGGGATCAATGTATATACAAAAATTTAACTTTATTATTTGTATAAACCATATACTCACATGACTTATCGGACAAAAGATTTTTGCCTAATGAAGTTTTTGGACTTAGTCTAATCTTAAAAATTGAGCATGATAACAAAGTCACAACATGCAACACTTTTTTAGCACTACTACATATAATTATTTAGTTTGATTAGTTAACATTATTTGACATAACTATCCTTTACAAAGGATAGTTATATTTTGTGTACTTTAGATATCAATGTCTTAATTTTGTGTATCTTGCATATTAGTTTTTTTTTGTTTTTTCTTTTCTAGCCACAATCTGCATAGAAAAAATCTAGGAGTGAACTAATACATCATGACCTAGAAAGAGAGAAAATCACAAAGAGAAGAACTTTGGGAGAAAAAGATGAATATGTATAATCCAATGTATCAATATGATGAAGCTATTTCTCACCAAGTAGTAATTTGTACAAAATAATTTTGACATAAGTTTTAGTAGCCTATGGTTACTTATAAAGACTTAGCATTGACTATGTGGAAACATATTCACTTGTTATGGATACAATCATATTTTTCTTTTTAATAAGCATAACAATATCTGAATAATTAGATATAAGTTTTATTAATATTATTACTACATATTTATATGGATCCATAGACAATGATATACATATAAAAATCTCTAAAGGATTTAAGTTGCCTGAAGTAGTTAATACAAAACCTCGTAACATGTACTCAATTAAGCTACAATGATCCTTTTATAGATTAAAAAAATTTTGAAACATGTGATATAATTACTTTAATGAATATTTCTAAAGAAGGGTGAGTGAATAATCATATGTGAATATATTTTCATTTAGAAATTAAACATTGGATTTGCAATTATTATTATTTATGTTGTTGATTTAAATCTTGTGGGGCTCCTGAAGAACTAACAAAAATAGCAATATTTGCAAAAAGAATTTGAAATGAAAGGTCTTGGAAAAAAAAAATTTTCAGCTTGCAGTTCATGCATTTTACCAATGAAGTATTAGTTTATTAATCAACATGTAATGAGAAAATAGAGAATCATTTTAATATAGATAAAACACATATAGAAAATAGAGAATCATTTTAACAAAAATAGATAAACCTTGGTCTTTATGAAGAGGTTGCAACAGTCTTCTGTGACAACCTCAGTGCTATTTGTTTAGCAAAAGACCAAGTGCACCATGAGAGGACAAAGCACATTGATGTGCGATATCATTTCTTTCGATCTGAGAAGAGGGTACAAGTAAAGAAGATTGCAACTTCTGATAATCCAGCTGACATGTTTACCAAACCTGTTACTCTGAATAAGTTAAGACACTGTCTTGACTTACTGAACATATCAAATCAGATGTAGTTTTTTTTTGGACTACCTGTTTATAGAGAGTGTCTCTCTATCTGTATGCAAAACAAATTAAGGTGGAGATTGCTGTATATGTAATTTGTTTTAACTTAATAATCTATTTTAATATTTTCATGTAAGTGCAGGAAAGTAAATATTAAAAGCCCGGGGATGCAGCAGTAGCACAATAACAGAGGTCTCGCTGAACCGGCTGTTTATTTTCTGTATAAAAACATTTGTATTTATTTTTCGGATGGCTGTTTTTGACCCGGTTGAACTATTCATCGTCTCTTCTCCTCTCTCTCTGCCCGATTTCACGACTGCCGTGCTGCATACTGTAAGACATATTATTTCTTGGTTTTAATCTGAAACGCATAAGCGTTTTCTGGTGGAGGTAGCTAGTCGTACTGAGCGACTAGCGAACCACGTTATTTGCTGTGTTGTTTTCTCGTTTTGATTCTGTCATGGATGTTTATGGATTGGGATATATATATTGCTCGTTTCTATGTTGTTTCTGTGTTTTCTGTTCTTAATCTCACTACCCGTGGAAGCGCGATTGCCCAACAGTAACAATTATATTAATGCGATAATCATAATGAGAAAGTAAAAAGTAACAAATGTTAGTAATTTCACATACTTAGGCTCCAAATTAAATAAGAATGGGAAGATTGATGAGGATGTATAACATAAGATGATTGTTTGATGGACCAAATAGAGAGCTACATGAGAGATTCTTTGCAAATGATGAATACCAAGTATATTAAAAAGATAATTTTATAGAGCATCTATTCGACCAATCATATTATATGGAAGTGAATGTTATGGGATAAAGAAACAACGTATTCAAATGATGAATGCAATAGAAATAGAGAAGGTAATATGAACATGTGGTAAGACTAAGAATGATAAAATTAAAAATTAGGTTAATAAAAAAAGGATTAAATTAGCTCTTATAAATAATAAAGCAAGGGAGAATTATTTTTAAGTGGTTTATTAATATACAACATAAACCTCCTTGTGTACCAGTTAGAAAAAAGTGACACTATTTGAGTGGAGGTAGAAAAGAAACTAAAGGTAGGCATAGGAAGAATTGAGTAGAAATTATAAGTAGATATTTAACTACTAAAAGATTGAGAGTAGAGTGTAGACATGATTTTGAACATAGTTGATTAATAAAATATGAATTAAATAGTTGACCTCAAGTAGTTGGGATAAGACTTGATTATTGATGATATATATATTTATATAAGTAATGATAGAGATGTTTTTATAAAGTTATGTATACACACACACACGCACACACATGCACACATATATATATATGTTTGTATATACATACATACATATATATATATATATATATATATATATTTATTTATTTATTTACATTTAAATATAAATGCACACACACACACATGTGTGTGTGTTTGTTTGTGTGTGTGTGCATGTGAGTATATATTTATATATAAAAATATATATATATATACTTACATACACACACACACTTATTGATATAGATTTGAAAGTCATATCTCCCAACTCTATGGTTTAGCTTATTTTTTGCATCTTTTGCTTGCTTGTGAATTCCCTAAAGTATACAACAATCATCCCTGGGGTTGGTTGATGAACTTTGACTTTGTCTTGGTGCATGGAGAAGAAGAAATTTTTGAATACCTCTTCTATTTCCACTTAATTACTTTGATATTTCTTCATTTTTTTTAAGTAGAAAGTCATGGTTCTCGAAATATGTCATGGTTTTGGCTTCCATCTTTTAAGCTCTAGGTCATTACTCTGAAAAGTAGTTATGGCTTTGGAATATGTCCAAATATTTTGGTAACACTAGTCACTACACTAGAAAGTATCTACGACTTGTGTTTATTGTTTTTATAACACAAAGTTATAGTGTTGTGAATGACCGCGACTTTGGAGTTGGTCGCCCTTGTTCATCATATGGCCATCACATTAGAAATGGACATGGTGTTTGGAATGATCTTTCATATGTATCATATGGCCATGGTGTTGGGAATGGTCGTGGTATTGGCATTGGTCTTTCTTGTGCATATTATGGTCATGATGTTAAAAATAACCACAACACCAAAAAATGAGCTCTCTTGTGCATCAAAGGGTTAAGGCATTAAGAAAAGTTGTGGGTTTTTCCTTGACTTTTTTCACATATCACATGACCACTATAGTGAAAAAGGGATGTAGCAATTTAAAAGAGTTGTGGGGATGACAATTAGCCCAAACATAAAGTAGAGCTATGTTATATTACCCAATTTTGTTGGTAAGATAGTGTCCCAAAAGATTGTTGGTAATGATATTTTTTCAACAAAGATCTACAAGGATATAGGTTGTATAAGTTTTAAAGATAACTTTTTTTCTAAATAATGATCTCACAAGGATTGTATTAGTTGTTTGATCAACCACTGAAAGACAACACCATTCTAGTAAAAGAGACAATTAGGAATTTTGGTATGACTCTAAATAAATTTTGGATACTCTCATTTGATTATATGAGGTATAGTCACTTCATAACAATATCTTCTTAAATAGGAGAGTTTACACTATTTAGATGTTGGAATTCAAAATGGTAACTAACTATATCAATATCTTGAATACTCTATTTTCTCAACTTATATATTGGGTTATAAAATAAGAAAAATTGAACATGTTAAAATTCTACTTCAAAGTTTATTTGATTCATATGATTAACATATTATTGATATGATGAATAGTATCCTTATAAACTATATAATCTTCAATGATATTGTAGCTACTATCTTAAAAGAATAAAGTAGGTGCAAAAATTATAAGGACAAACATGTAAGTTCATGACAAACAAAAACTTTGGCAATAATATGAGGGAGATCAAATGAACGTGTCTTTGGTATGACTCATGATTATGATAGACCAAAATTAAGAAGTAAGAAAAGTATTAAGTGCTACAACTATGGCAAGAAAAGATACTTCAAAAAAAATTGTTCGTATAAGAAAAAGAGTGCAGACGTTGAGTCATTACATACTCAAGGAAATATAGCAACTATTAATGATGATGAAAACATCTTGTATAACAAGGTGACAATATTAGTTGAAAGTAGAAATCAATTTGTTAATATCTAGTTGTTAGACTTAGGAATAGCATATGCATGACATCTCAAAGAGAATGATTCCACAAATATAAACTATTTTAGGGAGTTTTGTACACATAGGTGATGATCATGCGTAATAAATTATTGGTATTGGTATTATCAAAATAAAGATGTTTGATGGCATGGTTCATACAATTTCGGATGTACGAGATGTGAAGGTCTTGAAAAAAAATTATCATCTTTAGGACAAATAGATAGTGTTGGATGCAAGACTCGTGTTAAGATTGAGATGATAAAGATTATGAGAGGTATGTTTGTGGTTATGAAGGGAGAAAAGATCATAAAAAATTTATTAATGCTTAATAGAGAAATAGTATAGGAAGCTAAAGCATGTATTACATTAATTAGAAAAAGAGAAGAATCAACAAAGATATGACATCTCAAATGAGATCATATGTCAGAAAAAAATATAATGATTTTATCTAATAGAAAGCTACTTCTTATGCTCAAATAATTAGATCTACCTTTTTGTGAGCATTATGTTATAAGTAAGCAGCATAGATTGGTATTCAATAGATGGGTTGCCAAAAATATGTATATTTTATACATGATTCATTTTGATGTATGACATTTAAAGTAAGTAGGTGAAATTTCACCTTGCTCACATTGGAAATCTATTTGAGTTTTCTAATTTATTTTTTATAAAAAACTAGTTTCCTCTTTTGTAATTCATCTGAATCTCAAATTCCTCTTAGCTTGTATTTCATTTATTATATTTTTTATTTTATTTTTTTGTGGTTTAATTTTATATTTCAAATTATTGTTGTATGTTTTTTTTATAGCATTTATGAACTTATAGAGAGCAAAGGAATAAGGAGCAAAAAAATTCAAAGTATGAAAGAAAAATAAAAATTAAATAGCACCTATGTATTTCCATAAGTTTGTACTTATAATAAATAATAAAAGTAAAGATGAATAAAATATTCAATTATATTCATCTTTAATACACACGCCATTTTGATTTATTAAACTAAGATATATTTTTATTTAATTTTCAACAACATAAATAAGATTTTGTAAATTTCATAGGTTATGATGATTTACAAAAACATATAACTAACAAAACCTTATATATGGTAAACTTTCATGAATTAGATTAGGAAGCATAGGCAATATAATTGCATGTAAGCTACATTCAAGAATGAAAAGGTTGCAAATAATTATTGGACAATGGATTCATGATAAACTCAAAAGAAAAAAAAAATAAAATTTCCACATCATTGAAGACGTCTTTCGAAACTCAAGTATTTCCAGAGAGCAAACTCAAACTTGTTCAGTCATTATAAAAAAAATAATGTGGTTGCAGTTAGAAGTGATGGAACAAATGATACTCAAGTGTTAATTGAGACATATATTGGTCTTTCCATGGTAGTAAGACGACTAAGGATTGCGAAACAAGGCTTTGACATCATTATCCTCCCCACTGAAGCGCCAAGTGTTGAATTGTTGTAGAAGCCACCAAGTGCTGGACATACCTTACCCATGTACTTCAAGATCATGTAGGTGCATATGCTTAGTTTTGTTTAAATTTATTTTTTACCTGGTCTATTTTTCATGATTATATTTTTATTAGTATAGATATTTTTTTAAAAAAAATTATTAAATCATTATTTCCTAATATACCAACTTAATGTATTAGTAAAATAATATATTATGTTATTAATGCACAATTTATTAAATGAATTTCATTTTAAAAGGAAAATTTTATTTTTTTATTTTTTACTTATAAAAAAACCTCATCCAATCAGGTACTATTATAATTGGAAAGTGGGGAGTGCACTTAAGAACTAAAAATTTATTTAAAAAGTGGAAATGTGTTTTCTGTTCAATTTACCAAACGTTCTATTATAGTTTGGTGGTTGAAAATGATATGTATATGTGGAAATGGTAAGAAATTACATTTCATAATATTTGGTGGTTTGAAGAACTTTGATAAATAATGGTGAAATACATGAGATTTTAGAGGTGGTTATTAGGTGAGATATATTCATGAATCTTTTGTAGTTTTGATATTAATTCTTGGTCAAAACTCTATCTAAAAGGTCATTTATCAAATATTGTATGTCACAATCTTACCATCTCATTAGCATATTCTTTCCACTATGTGATACATTCTTAATGGCTATAATATTATCATGGAGTCATAGTCATACTTAGCATAGAAAATTTAATGGCTATGACATTATCTCTTTATTGCATTAACTTAGGCACTCCACTAGTACTCAATGTCGTAGCTAATTTAATATAATATGACTTTATTTTTATATGGCTCGGTAGTTGCAATTTAGAGTCATGGCTATATTATAAATCCTTAACTTTTGAGCGATAGAAAATTGAAAAGCCACGAGTGCTCATACCAAAGTCATGGTAATTATTTAAAGTCATGACTTTTGGGACCAAAATATTGCATAGGTTTTACTCGAGTATGATTTTTTTAAGGTAATGACTCTTATCATAAAAGGAATGAATAACCACAACTTGTATGTACAAACCAATTGCAAGCACTACTAGTAGATCCTAGTTATGGAGCCACATACATATCAAGAATGAAGAAAATGCCTACATTGTGACCTCCATATAATGTCATAACTATATAACAATATGCAAAGTTATCTCTACTCTACGACCAATTCATAAAGTCATTACCATCAATGGAAAGCTCATGTGAAAGGCATGAAGCCATAACCATTTCATAGCATCGTAACTTTGTATTACAAAGTGAACAGGCCCAAGCCACAACCTTATTTTGATCATTTTGTTGTGATTTTTGTGGATTTTGATTTATTTTCAGTCTGAAAGAGAGCATGACGATCATTTAAATATTATTCTCCAAACTTTGAGAGAACATAAGTTATATGCCAAATTTGTTAAATATGACTTTTGATTAACAGATTTAAAATTTTTGGTATATATAAAATCAGGTACTAGTATCTCAGTGGACCCTGAAAAAGTCTAGGCAGTCATGAGTTGGGAAAGACCAATGACCACGGCTTCTGGCTTCCCGCACTCGCACCCGCAGACCTAGGCTCCCAGCTTCCCACACCCTCACGGGTCACAGCTCACCCTTTTGTGACTCAATAAGTCGAGCCTAGCTTTCCGCACACAAATACCATGGGTTGGGTCCAATCAAACCTGACCCGTGTCCCTCCCGACCTGACCCGATTCCCCCCCCCCCCCCCCCCAACAAGCAAAAAAAAATTTAAATTTTAGCCGTTGGGTCTCACCTCCAACGACTAGGGGGCAGAATCCGACAGCCCTCATGATTCTGCCCCCTAAAATATTAAAAAAACAAAAAAAATTACTTTTTTTTAAAAAAATTACTTTTTTTTAAAAAAATTATTTTCTTTAATCTATAAAATCTTCCCCACCTCTCTATAACATTTATGTTTTTCATAAACATTTATTCTCTCAAATCTCACATTTTCACTCTCTCAAAAATCTTGCTCCTCTCTCTCGGGACTCGGGATTTCGTCATTTGGTTTGGCTTTTTGAGAATCTCAACTCAGGTTTTGAGCTAGACTGTGGTGCACCATGCACGTGATCAACCTCACTGCTTTACCAGGTAATTTATTTTAAGTTTTTTTTTCTCTCTCTCTCACAGTCTTTCTCTAGTCTAGTCTCTCTCTCTCTAGTCATAAAATAGTTAAATCTAAAATCTATTATCTAGTCTCTACATAAGTGTCATGTTTAACAAAAATCCTAAAAAATGACAAATACTAATGAAACATATTTAAATTTAGAAAATAAAAATCTTACTCAGAGGTTTGAGGCTGCTGAAACTTTGGTTTCTCCAGTCGTCTCAACCCAAACCTCTAAAAAACAAAAAAATAGGATGACTTCTATAGTTTGGACTCATTTTAATATAATAAAACAAAAAAATATTAGGAGTGAGGAAGAAGAAATGGCACAATGCAAATATTGTATGAGAATTTTACCTTGTAAAAGTTCGTTTGGGACTGAGCACCTTAAGAGGCATGCCGAATTATAGACCAAAAAACATGGTCCATTAGATCCTAGGCAAGTCTAACTTGGCACTGCATATTTTGAGACTGGATCTAGTTTAGTCTCAAAGTTTACTCCCTTCATATACTCCAGCGAGTTGGGTAGGAACGGCATGGCATAACTTATCACATTGATGGGTCTTCCAATCAGATTTTCGGAACATCCAAGGGTAATACGTATCATGCAGACATATTTTTAGCCTGCTTATCGTAGGATTCCTAGGTCCACATCTAGGAATGACATACTAAAATTGTATATGTTAGAAAAATAAAAAATAATTAATGAATTTATGACATATAGTGGAGTGGTGTCCATGATGTCTGATATCTGGACAAGTCACGATGAATCATCTAATGCATGTCTCACCAGCCACTGTGTAGATTCTAACTGGACTATGAATAAAAAAATTTTAAGATTCTCTGAGATTCTCCATCCTCATGATGGAGAATATAAAATTCAAAATAAAATTTTTAGTGTCATATTTGATAACGCATCTAATAATAGAGTAGCGATTAACATGTTTGTTAGGAATATTAGAGACGCACCATTAGGATAGATTTTTCATGTCAGATACATGTGTCACGTAATTAGCCTGATTGTTCAAGCGGGTATGAAAGTGTGTTTCCCTGCGTTGGAAAATATACGTAATGCACTAAAATATATTCGCACTCCTCGCATACAACAATAGTCTGGTAGTCTCTGTTTGTCTGTGAATCTTAAGAAGAAAAAATTCTAATCGGATGTGAGACATCGCTGGAATTACATGTACATGATGTTGGAGTCATGTGTTGGATATGAACACGTGATATCCGACTATATCAATAGTAAGAGTGATGAACTTATTATTAAATAACACTGACTGGGCTTCAGGAATTTCATTTATGAAATTTCTGAAGATTTTTTATGACACGACGAACATGTGTTCATCTGTTTATGCACCCACGACTTGCATTGCACTCAGGTGCATATGCAAATTAGTAGCAGGTTTAGGAAGTAGCGAGTTGACCCGACACTTAGCGATATGGTTGCAGAAATAAAAACCAAGTACTTAAAGTACTGGTCCACCATTCAATCTTTTTATTGCCTCGCTGCATGCATGGACCCTAGGGTTAAGGTGGAAGGGGTAGAAAACACTATGACTTACATTTCCTTATGCATGAACCTGGAAGACCCACCTAAAGAGTTCATTCACGAGAAGTTGACTGACATGTTCACATACAATGATACTAGGTATGGTGGTGGTGGTGGTGGTGAGACTGTGATTACGGACATGGATACCTTGTTCGAAGATGACGATTTTTCCATTCAGCTAGCGAGGGGCAAATGTCTGGGTGGACCATCACATAGGAGTGAGCTATCTCGGTACTTAGATACCGATTACTGCTCAATCCTATCACATTCTGATATTAAGAATCTTGATATATTACAGTGGTGGAAATCATATGAGTCCACCTTTCTCGTGCTATCTAAGATGGCACGGGATCTACTATCTCCTTCGGTGTCGAGCGTAGCATCAGAGCCTACTTTTTCTATTGTAGTGAACATGATTTTAGATGGGAAATTGAGATTACGTCCAGATATTATTGAGGCCTTGGCCTGTTAGAAGGATTGGGAGGATTCGAGGTTTAGCATCCATGATCGTGCTGGAACTGCGACAGGGACTTCATCCGCATCCCTTTTTGATACTAATCTTGATACTCATGATATGCCGATTGATGATTGATGGTGATCTACTGCTTTTTGATTTTGCTGTTTTGTTTTTTATTGATTGTATGCTTTATTTTTACGTTACATTGAAACTTTAATTTGTTTGGTTCGAACTTTCGGTATATATCGGCTGATTGGTCATTTCTCATTTAATTTGCTTTGGTTTTTTAGACTTTTTAATTTTTTTAATGAAATTTTTTGTTTAATGTATTTGTTTGTTTAAATTTTTTATTTAAAAATTTTAAACTCTATAATTTAATTCTAATAGATTATAAACTAATTTTATTTTAAATTATAAATAAAATTAAATTTTGTAATTTAATAAATTTTTAACAATTTTCATTTTATATTTTTAATATATTATACTTTATCTATAATTCTATATATAATATAATATATATTTTATTTAAACTAAAAAATTAAACTTTAAAATTTTAAAAAAAAATTAAACTAGGCTCACACCCGTACGACCTGGTTTGGTTTGGCCCATACGGCCAGGTTTGGCCCGATCGGGGCCTGGATTTGATAAATCGTGTCTGGCACGGCATGAAAGCATGGTCGTGCTCTAAAAAAATGTGCTTGGCCGGCCCGTTTGACACCTCTAGGCTGGAGTGCCGTGCATGGCACAGCACAATTCTTTGGAGGGCAGGCCTAGCATGGGCTCGTGGCCCAAAAACTACCCTAGTTTGGATCGAGTGGTTTGCATCGGGTTGGTCTAATTTTAAAAATTTTAGGGTTTCGGTGCCGCACCACCATCACCCATGGAGCATGCCGAGCCATCACCCATCGGGCATTGCCACATTGTCCCCCCATCAGGCATCGCTCAGTACATGGTCACCCGTGTCATGCCCATGTGCCAAGCAACCGTGTTGTGCCTGGCATGGCACGTGGACTGAAAACCCTCGACACAGCATGGCACAACTCGTGCCAAGGGTGCGCCAGGCATGGGCCCGGACATGGTACATTAGGGTGCTGTGCTAGGCCAGGCATGCATGAAATGGGTCAGGCTTCAGGTCAGGCCTGGGTCGCCCAGCCCTTTTGACACCTATAGTATTACATAAGATTTATTGAGAATTTTTCTCATTTAGCTACTCCAATGACTAGATTGACCAGTAAGGAATTCAACTATGAGTGGACTGATTCATGTGAGAATGTATTTTAGGAATTGAAAAGGAGACTTACTTCACTCCTATTACAATAGTTTCAGATTGGGGACAGAAATATATAGTGTATTGTGATCCCTCGAAAGATAGGTTAGATGTGTTCTGATGCAATCCAAAAAAATTATAGCTTATGGTTCAATGCAGTTAAAGAATCATGATCAAAATTACCTAACACATGGTATAGAATTGGTAGCTATGGTCTTTGCATTAAAAACATGGCGCCATTATTTGATGGTGAGTAATTTGAGGTATTTTTAGATCACAAAATTCTAAAATATATATTTACACAATGGGACCTTAACATGAGACAGTGCCGATGGATGGAGTATCTAGAAAATTATGATTTTACTTTGCATTATCATCTTGGTAAGGTAAATATGGTGGCTGATGCACTTAGTCAGAAGTCATGAAGTGCACTAGCTAGTATAGCTTTGCGGGAGTGGGATATGCTTAAAACTATGGGATGATTCAACTTATAATATAGCATTCAAAGTTAGGATGTTATCGGAAGTTTAGTAGCCACACCTTCCCTATTAAATAAGGTGATTGAGATCTAGAAATAAGATGCAAAAATATTATCCATAAAGAACCGAGTAGAGGCTAGTACATGCAATAAGAGTTGGGCTATTTATATGGATGGTAGTCTTCGATTTTGGGGATAGATTATGGTTCCACATATAGTAGAATTGAGAGAAGAAATTATTTGAGAATTCCATTATTCTCATTTTACGGTACATCTAGGCAGAACAAAGATGTATAATGATCTTCATCACCAGTATGACTGGAATGGAAGTATTACTCCAGCCTTTGAAGGTAGCATAATGAAAATGGGAGCATATCATGATGGATTTTATGACTCACTTGCCATGGACATCATGAAAAAATGATGCTGTGTGTGTGATACAGGACCGGCTTACAAAGTCATTATATTTTCTGGTAATGCGGATGACCTTCACACAAGAGGAATTATACAGGTTATATATATGAGAAATTGTTCGATTACATGGAGTACCAGTATCTTTTGTATTAGACAGAGAACCTAGATTTATGGCTCATTTATGGAAGAGTTTCTAGAAAGCAATAGGAACATAGTTAGTAATGAGCACTACTTTTCATCCACAAACAGATGGTCAATCGGAAAGGATCATACAAGTTTTATATGATATGCTAAAAGCATGTTGTCTAGATTTTAAAGAACATATGTCTTTGGTCGAGTTTACCTATGACACCATATGAAGCATGTCAATCTCTAGTTTGTTGGACTGAGGTGGGAGATAGATCCAGATATGATTAGGATACCTCAGAAAAAGAAGATTTGATATGACGTCTTTTTATATCTCAAAGTCAACATAAAGGTTATGCTGATAGATGATAGCGGCCTCTAGAATTTAAGGTGGGAGATCATGTTTTCTTGAAAATAATATCAAAAAAAGGAGTAATTAGATTTGGCAATCATGGATGCTATCACCAAGATATATTGATCCTTTCAAAATTCTCGAGAAAGTGGGTTTGGTTGCTTATCGATTGGCATTACTACCACATGTATCTGGTGTCCATAAGATATTTTACATCTCTATGCTTAGGAAATATATTTTCGATCCAACTAATGTAATGGATTGGGGTGAACTCATTATTGATATAAATGGAACATTTAAAGAAATGTGAGTAGGTATCATTGATAGTCGAGACCAAGTCTTGTGACACAAGACTATGAGGCTAGTAAAAATGAAATGGTAGCATCAAGAAATAAAATAAGCAATATGGGAACGTGAAGGCATGTTGCATGTTGCTTATCCTTTTTTATTTGAAAATAAATGTATGTATTTTAGTAATTTAATAATTATTTAATTTAAAAGTATGCTTATAATTGTAAATGTGTATTTGTAAGAATTTTGGGATGCAATTATTTAAGAAGGGGAGAGAATGTGAAATCTAGGAAAAAAATGAATAAATAAATAATATAATTTTTCTAATAAAATTGGTAAAATAGTAATTTTAAATAAGAAAAAAAACTAAAAAGTTTAGAACCCTAATTATAAAATGGATTTCATCATTGAAATCATTTTAGAAAATATAGCTGCGGTGACAAATTTCATCAAATTCTAAAATAGCCAGAATTTAGTTATTTTTTTTAATTTATTTAATTAGTATTATTATTATTATTAGGAAATTTAAAAAAAAAACATGTCACGATGTCAGGGATGTGGTTGCGCCATGCGTGGTTTATGCATCAAAAGAAAAAATAATAATAAGTTTTTATATATTATTTAAATAAAATAATAGAAAAAAAATAATATGAATCTAGAAAACGGGGTTACGGAAAAAAAAAGTTACTCTGTATGACAAGAACTTCAGTTTGATATCAAATTTATAAAGTTTTCGTGAATTATTCGGAGAGGTTATGGTTTTTCTCCTATTGTAATTTCTTTCTATTTAAAGACCATAGATGATTATGATTTATATTTCAATTCAAATTGTTTAGAAATTTCATTGGGAATAGTTAATTGGTGGAAAGTTTATGTATTTCATTTAATAAAATATATTTCAATGTGAATTGAGTTTGAATAGTTATAACTTATGTCTGGAATATGGGTTAATAATATTTAGCATATTTGCATTTCTTACGCATGGAAATATTCCATATAAATGGGTGGATGCATGATATATATATATATATATATACACACACACACACACATATAAATGTATAATGGATTGTATTTTGCGAACTCAAATTGAGATAACGTCCAAACTGAATTACACGGTATTTTTTCAAGAGCATGGCTAATATTAATATGAGAACTCGAATTGGGACAGCGTCCAAGTTGAGTTACGCGGTGATTTTTAAAAAATATCCAAAAATATATCTTTTTTATCAGAAAATATTTATTTTTCGGAGGTCATATTTCTCAAAATATGTCCAAAAAAAGTTTTTTTTTGTTCATAGAATATCCAATATTATTTTTTGGAGGAGGTCCATAATTTTTGGAATATTTCCAAATATATATATTTTTTATAGCTATATATATATATATATACACACACACACACATCTATGTATAATATGTCACACTTTCCTTCAGTATTTGTGAGAGAGTTGATGGGACTCAGGATATGGGCATATAAATATTTCATCCATTTTTGCATTCATATAAACTTTGTACTTGAATGGGTGTTAATATATACGCATGATATTTTACGTACACTTAGATAGGGAGTAGCCCTGTAAAAGTTTATCTCTATTGAGCTTTGCTCACTCCATTGTGGGACCCTTTCATGTATAGGTCCAGGAATGATGATAAACTCACATATGAGATCGTACGTGTGAAGGAAGCTAGTTATGACTTGAATAATATATTATGTGTTTTTATTCTCCTGAGCAAATAAAATAAAAAAAATATGTAGGCTACAAATTAGGAAATTTTTATTTTATTGAATATTTTATTATGTGATTGAATGAATGGAACCCCCTAGGAATTGGGGTATCATAGAATAGAAGAATAATTTTTGAATTGTGAGTCTGATATCGTGTATGAAATAGAGAAATAACATTGGATCTGTGATAGCGATGAAAATTAAGAAAATGACATTGTTGTGCCAAGTTTCTTTAAAGTCATGACTTTAAAGAAATGACATTGTGATAGCGATGAGAAATAACATTGGATCTGTGATAGCGATGTCATGACTTTCTTTAAAGTCATGACCCCTATGAGTCTTGTGATGACAGCTTTAAGGAAGAGAAATCTAGTGAAAAGCACAAGGCTGAGAAAGAATTCATGGAAAGCCAAATTAAAGAAAAGGACATTGTTGTGCCAAGCACCGTGACTTTGGGGTACTAAAATAAAAATGGCAAGAAAAGATAAAATATAAATTTGTGGATGTTCCCAGCACCACAACTTTAGTGATGCACACCTGAAACAGCAAAGAAACAATCAAAGACAAAGTCATGGTTGTGACTAGTTACTATGACTTTGTGGATATAGAAAAAATTAGTTCATCAGAAGCTATGACTTTTCATAGTGGGGTAACTTTAGAACAACTAGAAAAAAAAAGAAAAAATGAGTTGAAAGTCAAAGTCATGGTGGTACTCAAAGTCATGACTTTGTGGATCGAGGATGAAAAGGAACAATGAAGCAGAGAAGAAAAAACTATGATATTCACTAATGTTGTACCATCAAAAGAGGTGATAGCCTTAGAGATGGGAGTAGTTGAAGAGAAGTTGAATGAAAAGACAACAAAGAGGAAGAAAAATAATATACTAAAATTTTTGTGTTGATATCAAAAATCTTCAATTAAGTCTAACAGGTATTGATGGTCTAGTTATTGATATTAAATATAGTGTTGCTTGGGAGGCAAGCCAATAAATTTTTTTTCTGCATATGTAATGTAATAAATACCTATATTCATCACATAACCAAATACACATGCCCTAATAACTACAAGTATTATCACAAAACTCAAACCCCACCACGATTGTAAATATATATGCTTGAAGTTTTTTTACTATTTATATACCTTATGATACTCAATCCTAGTCATAGTAATTTGTGTTGGTGATTTATATTTAAAGTTATTTCTTTAGAGAGGGAAATTATTACTCAGAGATGAGCGACTATTTTAGTGAGCTAGTTTATTCAATGTACAATTTACTGAATATTATATTATAGTTTGGTGGTTGAGAATGATATGTAAATGTGGAAATGGGGAAAATATGCATTCATTTCATAATATTTGGTATTTTGGAGAACTTTGATGAATAGTTGTAAAATCAATGAGATATTAGGGGTATTTAGCATTAGAGATATATTTATAAGTCTTTCATTATTTTAATATTCATTCTTGGCCAAAACTCTATTTAAATGGTCATTAGAAAAAATTTATACGTCATGACCCTACTCTCTTATTAATATAATCTTTCAGCTATGTGATATATTCTCAATGGTTGTGATATTATTATGGAGTCAAAATTATAATTAGCTCAAGAAATTGTAATGGCTATTTATATTAATTCTCTGTCATAGCAATCAAGTACCCTACTATTGCTCAAGTTAGTGGCTAATTTCATAGAGCTATTATGACTTTATCTTTACATGGTTTGGTAGTCTCAAATCATAGTCATGACCTTTTTATATAGCCATGACGTTTGAGCTATAGAAAATTAAAGAGTTATAAATACTTATGTCAAAATTTTGGGATATAAAATATTACAAATGACATTACTTAAGTAGCTCATTTCCAAGGCTTTGACTGTTGTCTTCAAATGAAGTCAAAAAAATATGCACAAGACAATTGAAAATGTCGCAGCTAGTTCCTAGTGATACAACCACATACATATCAAGAATGAAGAAATGGTCAGTGCCTCAGCCTCCACACAATGTTGTGACTATATAACAATACAAGGAGTCACCCTATTCCATGACCACTTCAAAGCACCATGGCCATATATGGACAACACATGTAAAAGGCATGAAACTATGACTATTTCATAGTATCATGACTTTGTGTTTCAAAAAGATTAGGCCTAAATTGTGGTTGTTGCGAGCGCCATGACCTTGTGTCTTAGAATAGAGTTGTACCCATATTTTAGATTCATGAATTCAAACTAAAGAGATAAAGGTTGAAGAAGCAACTTTCATTTGAAAGTTCTGACTTCCTACTTAATCAAGTAATCTTTCATTTTTTTTTCTCTTTCTGCCCCACTAAATAAGGAAAGCTTTAGTAATTACAAATCATAGAAAAAGATTTTTCACTCCCTAGGAGTTCCACAAGAAAGCAAAGAACGCACCAAATATATTAATTCCTATAGTTAAGGAAATGGTTCTCAAACACCTCTTCTCTAGAGATTTATTTAGGAATTTTATATGATATTAGCATGATCTAGAATTTGTATGATTTGAATTATGTGTTGTAATTTGTTTGGATGATAGATACATATATTGTTTGATTATATTTTATAGTATGAATATTGATGGATTGTGATTGAATAAAACATGAATTATAGTTTTGACTAATGGTAAGTTTGTGGGAGGTTTTCAGGTTAGATAGTGATAAGTAACCCATGAAACTCACTTGTGCATATTATAAGAAGGTAGTAACAGCACTTTCAATTATGAAGCTAGAAATAAACCTATAAGTTGATGTTGAATTTGGATATTTTAATCATCATGAGTATGACACTTACAATGCCAAGAGTACTAATACTTTTATATGATAATTTATTATACATATCTTAAAGGTACTAGTTTTTGATTGGGATGAACATTATATAGGGTATTTTCTCAACAAGTTCACCTTTAGTTGGGACTCACATCATTATCAAAAAGAATGGTAATTGGCAATCCTTCGGACATTAGCAAATGTTTGTGGCTCACAAAGTGGTGATAGCCCTTATGAGTTTCTTTTACTCATATGATTCCCACTAGTAAAACTCAAATGAAGCATATATTAATTATATGAGTATGATACTTACGAAGTCAAGATTATATATGTTTACAAACTGTGCTAATCATTGGTCTTTATGATAACTAAGACTAGTGAATAAAAGTGAGAATAAATTTATATCGGTGGTGATGTATCGAAAGGATAGCTATGAGGGTACCACCAATGGGAGTGGCTCAATGATGACAACCACCTTGTATACTATTAGGGTAAGAGGTCATTGCACAATACCCCAACTTTTATTTTATGTCCAACATAATATATATCAAACAAATTAATAATATCACATGAATTAAAAAAATAAATCCCAACCCTAAGATTGTTTAATAATCTGAGTATCTATTATTTCTTTTATAATCAAAGCATAATATTATTTATTAAAAAAAATTAATTTTTAAATCAATGTTTTTTCACATATATTCTTTAATTACTAAAAAGGATTGATCATAGATTTAAGTATGATTACTTTCCATATTTTGAAATAAATGTTTTACTTATAAAGCATGAAAATTATTAACTAGAAAGATATCCTCTTCTATATTTTATTATCCAAGGAAGAACCATGTTTGACCAATATATAGCACAATATGTACATTATACACACACACACACACACACACACTATGCACACACACAAATATTCATAGATATAGATATAGAGATACCATGTATGTATCAATATGTACATTATACATATCTAAATATATACAATATATAAGTCATGACATATAACTTTATATATCATGATATATAGACATTTCTACACACACACACACATACACACACACACATATATCACTATATATAGATATAGATATATAGGGTCATTCATGTCAATCAATAGTTCAAGTGGGCAACTTCATTGTCAACAACCAGTGGGTTGCATGGGTTTTATGTGCCCTTCCTCGTGAGACACATCAATAAAAATTCACTAAATAATTTTTAAGTGATGAGTATGTCTATTTATATTGATTTACAATCTGCCCTGAAATAGTTAAAATCAATCTAAAATATTTACATATCAATTAAAAATCAATCTAGAATAGTTGTGTGTGTGTGTGTGTGTGTGTGTGTGTGTGTGTGTTGTTATATATAATTTATTTTAATAAACTATTTGTATAACCAAAATATGTTTCTATTTTAATATTTACATGTAAGTACAGAAAATAAAATATTAAGAGACTAGGAATGCTGTAATAGCATAATAATGGAAGTCCTATTGTCCGATCAGTGAGCCGAAGAATTTTTGGAGCGGAATCCAGCCTATCCGAGTGATCCGACCTACTCTGGTTAATTTAACCGAGAAACTACATTAATATAAATTATTTTTATTTCTGTTTTTCTACTACTGTAATTTTGGTATGGAACTGTTCATCTCCGTCTTTTCTGCTCTCTGCGTGATTTTCATTGTGAATGTTTCTACTCACAAACTGTAAGAACTTTCTGATTTGGTTATAATCTGTAAATGCATAAGTATTTTTCTGATGGATGTACCTAGTCATGTTGAACGACTAGTGAACTATGCTATTTCGTGTTTTTCTATAATGGTTTTGATTCTTCCATGGTTGTGTTGGATTGTGGTTGTGGATATATATATTGTTTGCTATTTTTTGTTATTCTTTTCATTTGAATCTATGAAATCACACATGAAAGTGGAATTGCCTAACATGTGTGTGTGTGTGTGTGTATCTATATATGTATATATATGTGTATATATATATATGTATGTATGTATGCATATATATGTATGTATATATATGTGTGTGTATATATATACATATACATGTATGTATATATATATATATATGTGTGTGTGTGTGTGTATCAATTATAGTGAAAATGATGGAATGAATTTCCTAGAATTTGACTAGAATCATAGGTCAAAATTATTACAAGGATTATCCAATGGATTTAAGTGAAAAATCTTTAACATCTTTTTAGGATAAAAGTTGGATTGGAACATGTATAAAGTTTTAATAGAAAAAATAAGAGATACTTTGTTGAAAATATCTTCGACCTGTAGATCATAAGTGATTTGTTAAGTATGGAATTAGCCAAAAATGACAAGCACTCTAAAAATTGTTAGTCTAATTCAACATGTTAGGCTCTCTTGTGGAAAATTGGATTGTATCTCACAAATATGATAATTTTATTATCATGGATATGGAGAGGCCGATGTGTGGAAGTAAAACATTTAAACCTTGAAGTAGGTGTCTAATGCAACGGAATTTAGCAACATTATATACAAGGGCACGATACTGAGATTCACAACTAGAATGAGAGATTGTGAGTTATTTCTTTGCACTCAAAGAAATCAAATTTCTTCTAAGATATATGTAATAACCAGAAGCATATAATGAATATTAGGGCATCCGGCACAATCAATGTTAGACTAAGTAAAGAGGGGACACTAGGGTCTAGGAATAGTATAGGAAAAGAAAGTGAGACCAAAACAAAGAGTGCAATTAATTTAGCGAATAATTCTTTTAACTATGAGAAAATGAGTTGTAGTCAAGACATACAGAAATTAATTGATAAAGTTAACATCATAAGTAATATCTGGACGCATGATTGTCAAGTATTGAAGATCACTATCAAGAGATATATAAAGAATAGGATTCAAGAATAGAGTAGCATCTGCTGATAGGTGGTAAGATACAATCATAGAAGTGCGGACTAGTTTATTGTGACATAAATGAGCTTGAGTAAGAATGTCTCCAGCATATTTTCACAAGCTGATGAAAAGATCCTCTATTGTTGTTGAAGCTTCAAGGCCAAAAATAATAATAATTGAAAAAACCAAAATCATTTGGTAGCAAAGTCATAATTGAGATTGCAAGTGAATATGTAAATGAGATATTATTTTTTTTCCCATAAAAATAATATCATAAATATAGATAACCAAATAAATAATATTATAGTGCATATCAAAAACAAATAAAGAAAGATCAACTCAATTGCAAGAGAAACTGATAAGTCTGGGAACCTGCAATAACAACGATCCCGGATGATAGCACTCTTGAAGTGGGTGTATGCTCCAATTTGCTAAAATTAATAGTATGCAAATTCATACATCACCAAACAAAAAATTAAGAGAGGGATAGACAAGAAAATATTTGTTGAATTCAACAAAGAGGAGAAAAAAAGAAAGTTATCATAGCAGAAAATAAAATATGGAGGAATGCTCTACTACACCATCTCCTTTTTTTTACTACTTGTTGCCCACGTTTTCCTTTTGAAAAGGACCCAAAAGAAGAAAATCCCCAAAAGCAACTACCCTACTCACCACACTTTCTTTTTCCCCACGCAACCAATATTTTTTCCAATGATAAAGATAATGTATCAACCCCATCCGCATCAAAATTCACATTGAGGTGGTAAGAAGGGTAAAGTTTGCAAATTTCTGTCAAGTCCTCCCAAGATGCATCTTCAAGTGGATAGTCAGTCCATTGTACGATTATTTGGCATATGAGAGTACCCTTATGAGAGATGGAATGAAAATCACAAATAGCAAGTGGTTGAATAGGTTGAGAATGTGAGCCACGATAGGGTTTCAATATAGATTTGTGAAACACTAGATGGATGCAGCTCCCCTCTGGTAACGCAAGGTGATAAGCAACTTGTCTAATACAGCCAACAACTGGAAAAGGGCCATAAAAATGATTACTCCGTTTATGATTGTGATGGTCTGCAACTGTAGACTGACGATACGGCGATAATCATAATAAAACCAAGCCACCAATAGCAAACTCTAATTCTCGACAATGAGCATTGGCTTTGCACAACATCCGATTTTAGGCTTTGTAGAGGTTATTTTTTGAGCACTAGAGCAGGTGATCACGTTGGATGAGGAGGTCATCCACTGCTTGGATTGAAGAAGAGCTCCAAACATATCGAGGAATGGTAGGTGGTGTGCATCCATACAAAACCTGAAAAGGGGACATATTCAAGAGCAAAAAGTTTTATACATGTGTCAAGACTTATTTTTTAACTCTCATATCTAGTCACTTAGGATTTGAACCTAAGACCGCTAGTTTAAGATTCCAAATCTTAACAACAAAATACCGAGTGACCTACTTGGCTCAATCGATATTCTATTGTTAGGATTTGAAACCTTTTGATGTAGGTCACATTTATATGTAACAAATAGTAAGCCCTACTCGACCTCAATCTTCGAGTAGCCGCCCTTGAGTGTTAATCAGTTGCCCAACATCCTAGATGAGCATACTCATATTGTCTTCTTTATCCTTTATGGCACATGAATTTACATATGAGTCAGGAATTAATTTTTGCCTTTCATGTCACGTCTTTTAGGATTTGAACTTGAGACCTCCAGCATAAGGTTTCAAATCTTATCAATGGAATGCCAATAAAGCCAAGTAGGTCAATTGGTATCCTGTTATTAGGATTTGGAACATTATGCTGGAGGTCTTAGGTTCAAATCCTAAGGGATGCAATATGGAAAGCAAAAATTAAGTCTAGCCATGTGTAAAACCATACACCGTTAAGAGCAAAGCAGAAAATATGAGTATGCATGGATAGGAGCCAGGAAATCAATTAACACTTGGGTGGGGCAGCTCGAGGACTGAGGTCAAGTGGGGTCTACTATTTGGTATAGGTGATGTTTGTATTTCGCTAGATTTATTCAAATACCACCAAGAAAGACTAGTAAATAAATATTAAATATCAATTTACAATATTACATAGAGCATTTTCATTCTAGGAACATATCTAAAATAGAATACAATATTCCTATCATCTGCAAGTTCGCAAGGATGTTTAGAAGACAAGTAGCCAACTCATAGAATAAATGAACCAAACAATCAAAAGATGAAAATTATTATTATTAAGCTCATTTGTAATAAATAACAAGACACCCAAGTTTACTGTTTATTTTGTGTGATCATCTTTAAAAGGACGCAATGATGTATTTATCGCTCCTGCTCAAATTTTCTAAGTACTCAAGTTGTCTTATGTTGCCTCCAATCGTGCATCTCTATTCCAGGCATTATATGGGCATTATAAAAGAAAAAGGGGGAATTATGTTTTGGGGTACTCCCCCAAAAATTTTTAAAAATATATAACTTATCTTTTAATATTTGAAAAAAAAATGACATCAAACTATAAAAAAAATTAAAAATTAGGACACTTAAAATCATAACTTCTAAACTACCCTCGCCCTTGCCCCTTGCCCTTGCCCCTCGCCCCTCCCTCCTCTCCCCTCACCCGTCTCCCCTCTCCCCTCGCTCATCTCCACGAGCTCCAACATGGAGCTCACTAGATCTCGTCAAGCTCCGTCGTGGAGCTCCATTTTGGAGCTCACTGGAGCTCCACGACGGAGCTCACTAGAGCTCGAGGATGGAGATTGCTGGAGCTCCAGTGACTCTACGACGAAGCTCCATGACGGAGCTCCACAATGGACTCGACAGAGCTCGACGATCTCTATCATGGAGCTCCAGTGAGCTCCATGATGGAGCTTAATAAAGCTCGACGAACTCCGTCGTGGAGCTCATTAGAGCTCATCGATCTCCAGGATGGAGCTCGACGAATCTCGATGAGTTCCACGAGCTCAATAATGGTGCCCACTGGAGCTCCACAACATAGCTCATGGCGAGGGGCGAGGATAGTTTAGGACTTATGAATTAAGTGCCCTGATTTTTAATATATTGATAGTTTGGTACATTTTTTTCAAATGTTAAAAGATAAGTTTCGTATTTTTAAAAATTTTTGGGGGAATACCCCAAAACATAATTCTCCAAAAGAAAAACAAATGAATTGAGTTACAGAAAAGGAACAAGCAAAAGAAGTAAGAGGGCAATGTTCCCATCAATGACAAAAAACAAGGTGGGGCGGTCTTTAGTCGATAACGTACTAAAGCATGAAGAAGAAGCAAGAGTGGACGAAGATAATCAAGGAAATAATGAATCATTAGAATCATGTCAGAGCTACTTTAGTTTACAAAAGGTGAGATCCTAAGCCTACCAAAGTCTTTCCAATTGTAGTTTATATTATAATGATTGTTACAAAAGAAAATTATGTTTTGGGGCTAAAAACAAAAATATTTACATTTTGGCCATTTTTTAAAAACTTTTTAAAAAAAATCTTGAAATATAAAATATTAATGTTTTAGTACCAAAAATCTAAAAACTACTATTTTCATATTTTTAAATAGTGATCTTCCTTTTTGAACCCATAATTTTTTAAATGCATAACAATGTTTTTCTCTTACATATATACATGTAAACAAACGTGTGTGTGTGTGTGTGTGTGTTCAAAAAAAAATTTAAAAAGACCTTAAGTCTGC
This sequence comes from Sapria himalayana, assembly GCA_029783825.1. Lineage (NCBI taxonomy): Eukaryota > Viridiplantae > Streptophyta > Magnoliopsida > Malpighiales > Rafflesiaceae > Sapria > Sapria himalayana. The sequence goes on along the minus strand of JAREIK010002602.1, from coordinate 1,348,294 downwards.
TTTTCAAAAATGAAGAACACAATTTAAAAATCAGAAAACAACAATTTTTTGATATTTGATTCCCAAAATTTAAATATTTTATGTTTGGTTATTTTTTTTAAGTTCTAAGGAGATCAAAATATAAATATTTTTATTTTTGGGTACAAAAAAATAAATTTTCCTAGTTATAAATTTATCTCATTTTACTTTCAGAACTCTTAGCCTATTATTACATGCGAAGAACTTTTCACTTGATAAAGATTGTTGGTTATATTATGCTAGAATAATAAAGGGTAATTTATGTTTAACTGACTCAAAATAAAAATATTTATTTTTTGATCAACTTTTTAAAATAATTTAAATAATATACCATGACACAAAATATTTATGTTTGAAACAAAAAAAAAATTATAAACTCAATTTTACGCCTATAATTATTGATTTTAGAAAAAAAAATAGGTGGTTTTCAAAACCACCTATAAAATTATTAATTTTATGCTACTGTGTTTCAAACCCATGACCTCTAAATTAAATTGCACATAAAATCATTCAACTACTTACATCAAATCATTTATTAAGTAAAAAATAAATATATAAATATACTAATTTATATTTAAATATATAAATATATGCATGTTTATAAATATATAAACATATATAAATAAATAAATACACACACACACACACACACATTGTTGAGCAATCGCGCTTCCACAGGTAGTGAGATTAATAACAGAAAACATAGAAACAACACAGAAACGAGCAATATATATATCCCAATCCACAAACATCCACGACAGAATCAAAACGAGAAAACAACACAGCAAATAACGTGGTTCGCTAGTCGCTCAGTACGACTAGCTACCTCCACCAGAAAATGCTTATGCGTTACAGATTAAAACCAAGAAATAATGTCTTACTGTATGCAGCACGGTAGTCGCGAAATCGCGTAGAGAGAGAGGAGAAGAGACGATGAATAGTTCAACCGGGTCAAAAACAGCCGCCCAAAAAATAAATACAAATGTTTTTATACAGAAAATAAACAGCCGGTTCATTTAACTGAAGCGGGTCGGATCATGGACCGGGCCAGGCTCTGCTCCAAAAATTTTGGCCCGCTGACCGAACAGCGGGACCTCCGTTATTGTGCTACTGCTGCATCCCCGGGCTTTTAATATTTTCTTTCCTGCACTTACATGAAAATATTAAAACATATTATTAAGTAAAAAATAAATTACATATACAGCACATATATATATATACATAACACATATAAATACATTACATATATAAATACATATATAAATACATATATAAATACATATATAAATACATATATAAATACATATATAAATACATAGATGAATATATATATATATATACACACACACACACATACGTATGTGTGTGTGTGTACACATACATACATATATAAATATACATGCTTATATAAATATACTTACATACATATATAAATCTACATGCATATATAAATATACTTTCATACATATATAAATCTACATGCATATATAAATTTACTTTCATACGTATATAAATCTACATGCATATATAAATATACATACATATATACATATACATACATATATACATATACATATACATACATACATATATATATATATATATATATATATATATATATATATATATTCATTTTGTATATTTATATATATATATTTTTCACTTAGGTGCTAGGAGTATGCCCAGTGTAAATCATTATAAATAAGTCCAGACCTTTGGCTCAGTTGGTACTCAGGTGCCAGGAATTTGAAATACAAATAGTCACAAGTTCAAATCATAGTGTACGCGAGATGAGAGGTATGAGAATAAATCATGTCTCATGTGTAAAGTAATGTGCTCAAATTGGCAAAGTATGTAATATGAGTATGCCCCGTGGAGGAGGTCAGGCAATCAATTAACTCTCACATTGATTCTTGGGGAATGAGGTTGAGTGGGGCTTACATTTGTTGCATATAATATATACATACAAAATGTTATATTTTATTTTCAAAAAAACTACATTCATGTTATATATGCTTTTGTGTGTGTATGTAATATTATATATACATAAGCACCCACATATTTTTTTATATAACATTACATACTTAAAATCATATATATATATTAATATATATATTGTATATCATATCGAATCTATAATGTTAGATATAAGTTTATAACATTATACTTTATTAATCAATTAATGTTGTGTGTGTGTGTTTGTGTACAATATTATATGATTTCGAACATATAAGTTATTTATATGAATCAATTTTCATAATATTATATTTAATATGGTGTGTGTGTTTGTATAATTTTATATTATTTAGAATATATATATATATATATATAGTTATATATAGTTATATATAAATGTGTGTGTTCTGTATACATATATCTATACAATCATATATATATATATATATATATATATATATATATATATATATATATATATATATATATATAGTTATATATAAATTTGTGTGTTGTGTGTGTGTGTGTGTGTGTTGTTATATATTGTAAATCATATGTGTTGTGTTATATATATGTATCATATATGTAACATATCAGATCTATAACATTATATATATTTTAAATAGTATTACATTATATATATATATATATATATACTAGTTTCAAAAATAATATACATATATGTTATATATATGTACTACTTTCAAAATGTATATGTTATATATATATATATATATATATACTATTTTATATAGTATTACATTGTGTGTGTGTGTGTGTGTGTGTGTGTGTGTATTATGTATGTATTATGTATGTACTATTTTTTAAAAAAAATAAATATACATTTGAATAATATCATGATTTATATAAATATTGTTGTAGATTTGTATATATACTAATTTCAAAATGTATATATATTGTTTTCAAAATCTATTTTAGCAAAATTGCATATACACATTTTGAAAAGACTACACACACACACACACTATATATATATATATATATATATTATTTTGGAAATGTGTGTGTGTGTAATTTTTGAAATGTATATACACTATTTTCGAAACATGTGTGTTTTTTTAAAGTATATAGTTGATTTATTTATATAAGTGAAAAAAGTATATAAAATTCAAAATTAGTATACATACATAACGTACATATACATATTGTTAATATATACAATTTTCAAAAACAATATGTTTACATTTTGAAAACAACATATGTATATATTTTGAAAAAAGTGTATATATATTTCAAAAATATTATATATACATAATGTATATATAGTCTTCTCAAAATGTATATATATTTTCATATATATACAATTGGAAACATAATACATTGAAAAATATGATATTTGCTTTTTGAAAATAGTATATATACATTTCGAAAATAGTATATATACATTTTGAAAATTGTATATATATATATATATAACATATAATTATTGTGTTTGAAAATAATGTATTTTACATATTGTATATATAGATATTGATAATATATATATATATATATATATATATATATATATTATTTTTATTTATTTATTTATATTTATACACACACACACACACACACATAGTTCTACATAACATTATATATTATAAATCAAATAAATAACAAATAAATCACGTAGCTAAATCTATGAAGCCTATCGAAAATCAAAACATTATCCCAAGTGGGCTCCGATGCATAATGAAATAATTAATACACATAAAACCTTTATAAAAATTGTTGAAGTCCATACAACATGAACCCTTTCTTGATGCATTTGAAAAGAGCATTATCTTTTGAAAATATTATCTACTAAGATTATTTAGCTAAATCCAATATGTATAAAGCTAATAATTTTTCAAACATGATAACATATATATTTGTATAGTAGTGATCATGATTATAGTTCATCGCCACTGGAACGTGCTTCTAGCTTATCCATTGTGTATCCATAATTCCTATTTCAAAGGTAAGTACTTCCACCACAATACCTTATGAGCTTGACTTTGTAACTTCTAGCATCACACCTAGTAAATACAAACCTATACATGCAAAGGAATTAGAGGTGTCTTGAGGGTCAAGCATCCAAGGCATAGCATGAGGCACAACCCAATTCAGATTTGTCGAGCCTGACACTACATAGTAAAAGATTGGGCCTAGACCATGTGTAATGTTGGCATGTGGCATGGTTCATGTCATGCTAGGATGACATCTAGCATGTCTGGTACCTTATTAGGCACGACACATGACACGACTATTTTTTAAAAAATTAACTTTTACAAAAAATGGTATGCTTTATTAGCATGCTATTTTTTGGCTGTTCGAACCCCTAACACCCTGACATTGACTATGATAGGACAGTGTATGTCATTGTCCTCTCGAAAAAAATAGTTGTCGAATTATTAATATATTTTTGGATTGTTAATTTTGAACCATCGAATTGTTCTAGTAGCTCATTATTAAAAATAAGAAATCCAATGAATATCAAATTTTTTCCCTAAAATAAATTAGAAAAATTAAAATTATATATTTTTTAATCAAAAAAAAAGTCTATAAATATCTAATTCATATATTTTATTTTCTAAGTTAATCTGTAAATTCTTCACATCTCTTCTTCTCTCTTATTGCTCTCAAATTAATATTATGCATTATTTTTTACAATTTTTTTTGAATGATTTGTACTTTTAATTTTGTGGATTATAGTGTTTGTGATAGTTTCATTGGCATGACGAGTAATGATTTTTAAGCATGAAAATATGAGGTGTAATATCCAAAGTGCCTGCTGCACACAAAAAAAATTAAGATACACATTATAATTGAATTTTAATTAATTCATTTATTAAGATTTACAGTAGTGTCACACATTGAAAAATAACAAATAATAATTTAATAAAAATGAATTAATAATAAACTTAGACATAGATAATAATAACAATTTGAACAAAAGATTTGATGCCTTAAAAACCTAAAACTATGTGAACTTCAGTAGTCTAGATACATTATAATATAATTAAAAATAAAAATGATATGAGTATTAAAGAAGATATAAAATAGTTTATATTGTGTGTGTGTGTGTAGGAGTACTAGTGACATTGACTACCTTAAAAGATATGTTGATTAATATACCAAAAAAAAATAATTTATTGAATCCTAGGCAAACCCAACTTCGTGGTGAGATCTTTGAAGTTGAAGAAACTTTAGGCAAATAAATCAATTTCATTTACCACTATGAGTTTATGATGAAAAATATGGCTAAACCGATTACTAGCATTAATCTTACAATTAGATTTTTGAAGAATTTTAGAGTAATTCAAATTATACAAATCTACACATAGTTGACTTGTTATAGAATTTTTAATTAATAATTAATAAATTCTAGAAAAGTAATTAATAATTTATAAATTTAGAAAATATAATAGAATGGTATCTATTATGTCTGACATCTAACTAGAAACTAAATTTAAAAAAAAATGACTTTTGAAATCCTCTCTTCTCTTAATGGTCATGCCATATAAGGGTGTCTAACAAGAGTTTTAATGAAATATGAAATTCAAAACAAAATTTAGTTTTATATTCGATAACACTTCAAATAATATTATCGCCATTAACATATGTTTCAAACTCATTAGAGATAGACCTTTAGTTGATATTAGGATATTAGATATGATAGTTATAATGAGGATCCAAGAACGTGCATAGTCATCATATTCAGAAATAATATTTTTTCTATTTAGTTAGTAAAGAACAAATAATGAGATGGTCTATCAAATAGGAGTAAGCTATTTCAGTACTTAGATACTGATTAATACTTCATCATATCATATGATGATAATAAGAATTTAGATATATTGGTTTGATAGAAATCATACAAATCCACTTATTATATGCTATCTAAGATAATATATAATCTACCAACCCATTTAGTATCTGGCATAATATCAAAGTCTATTTTTTCTATGGATATGAATGTTATTTCAGATAGAAGATCTAAATTGCGTATAGATATCATATAAGCACTTTCATGGCGAAAGGATTTGAATGATATAAAAATAGATATTTATGATGGAGTGAAAGAGCGACTAGTGGATGATAATTTATGTGATAACATTGGAGATAATTAGGCTAGCATAAGCTTCAGAATCAAATGTAATGATTTGAACCATGCTACTGACATAGACTAATTATGATTGTTATACTCACTCACTTAGAGGATTGACATTCAATGCAATGTCTATTTATTTTGCTGATGTACTTATTTTCTTCTTTTCCAACTTTTAATTTATTATTATTTGTCATATGATATCATAATGTATAAAAATAAAACGCATGTATACTTTTTTATTGAGTTATGCTCTTATGTTTTTATTCATTTTAATTTACTTTGTAGTGTTGTGGAATTAATTTTGATCTTTATATTTTAAAAAAATAAACTTTTATTTAATAGTTTATACTAAAAAATAAAAGCCTATACTTAATATCAGTGCCATAGGCATACAATGACACTAAGTCATGCACTACACTCTGCAATGCTAGTGGGGTGGGTGGGTGGTTATGGCTATTATGGCACATGGTAGTACCATTGAGCCATTGCCTTTGACAGCCCAACACCAATAGCTAGCAACAAGCCTATTGTGAGATACTTGGGTTGGGTCCTTGCCCATAGCCTAGTGCCTAGTGGGTAGTGGGATGAGTACCATTATTTCCCACTACCACTAGGCACTAGCCTGACTAGTGGCAGTGTCATGCCTGTGTCAGTCTTATCCGACATGACCCAGTCTGACCTAGCATGACTCGGCATACTCGATTTAGAAAGGCATTCCATGCGACCATGTCGGGATGATTTATAATGTGACCATGCCGACATAGCATAGCACAACAACCCATTTATGTTGTGTTTTGGAATGGGACGTTGACCTGACTCGAACACCAAAATATGGTTCATGCTGACTTGTCATGACCATTTGACACCTCTAACTTTTCTTGGTTCTATTTATGTATTTATAAATAATTTTCACAAATTTATTAAATTATTATTCTTCATTATACAAAATTAGAGGTGTCGAGTGGGTCAGGCAACAATGGTACATAGCATGAGGCATGGCCCAATTGAGTCATGCCTAGCCCGATATGGCATAGACCAGAATCGTGACTAGACCTAGGTCGGGCTGGTCTGAGGCATGACTCATGATGTGTTAGGCCAGAGGCTGCAATGCCTTGCGATTGGACAGGCATGACCCACGTGTCAGGCCCATTGGCATAGCCCACCAGCTCGGTAAACTTGACCTGGGACTAAGAACAGAGAAGTGGGATGCAGTCCACTTGGCCCATTCCTAACCTGACCCACACAGTACCATTTTTTTTAATTCATAATTAGAATTTTTTAAAAAATCCACCAAGTACACATGGTGAGTTTTTTTAATGAAACCCACCACGTGTACATGAAAAGTCATCCGGGCCTCCATGTGTATGTAGCAACAGGCACTCACCGCCAGGCACTACCAGCACCACCCTACCCAATAGCCTTTTTGGTTGTTGAGCTAGGGCATAGCGCAACCCAAAAATCAACATGCCTCACGACAACCTCAATGGTTACTTAACCAAAAAAAATAAAAAAATATATATATTTTAATCCTAGCAGTTGGAATTTATTCCAACAGCTAGGGTAGAAACCCGACGGCTGTCGGGTTTCTACCACATTTTATATTCAAAAAAATGAATAATTTTTTTTTAAAAAATAATCTGTAAATATATATTCTAAATTTAAAGTTTATCATTTTTATTCACATTCTCAACTGTCTCTCCTCTATCATCTTCTTTGTCAGTGTCATCTCCTCTGCTCTCTTCTCTCCTACTCCTCAATTTTGTCTCTTCTCTACATCTCAATGTCTTTTAAGTTTAAACTCTAAAGTATTATGCATTACACTTTTAATATTAGAATTTAGCTTAAAAAATATAAAGTATGAGTTTCTCTTGGAGTTTATTACATGTTGTGGGGTGCTGTGTGAGGGTTGCAGCTTTATCTCTCTCCTCTCCATAATTCGGGTAATTTTTTTTTTATTTTTTTTAAATTTTCATAAATTATTCATAACATAACTAAAAGATAGCTAATAATGGGTATACTGATAATGATATTTATATAGAATTAGACGTATATAATAATGATAATCATGAGGAAAAGTCTGAGGCCGAAACTATATATTCTCTCATGATCTCGACTCAAACTCAAATACCTAAAAAATAAAAAACTAGAATATTAGTAGTTTTAACTCACTTTAACATAATAAATATAAAAATACTCAGAGTGTTGATGAAGAATTGGCAATATAAATATTTTAAAAAAATAAATCTCTTTTTATTTTCAATGATTTAGATCTCTTATTTATAAGAGTTACAAAATATCTGTATTAAATATATCATTCAATGATGCACAAAGAAATGTCAAAATTAAATAGAACATGTAATTCATGAAAAAAATATAAGATCATTCACAATTAAACATAATATTTATAATACTCCCAATTAAATGATCGTCAACCTTAAAGAGAAGAATATGGTATTTGTAATTTATTAGGATTGACTCATTAAAACATTACTAGTAAAAATAAGTGGGATAAAACCTTGACAAAGGGTGATTCCTTATCCATTTCACTAGGACAAAATAAATCTCTTTTTACTTCAAGTGATCGAATAACTATAGGGTAGCTTAATATATGTGTTTTATCTATATTAAAATGATTCTAAATTTTCTCAAAATATGTTGATTAATGAACCAATAATACATTTGTAAAATACATGAACTGCAAGTTGCGATACAATTTTATTTTTCCAGGACTTTTCATTTCAAATGCTATTTGCATATATCTTGCTATTTTTATTAGTTCTTCAAGAGCCCCCCAATATTTATATCAACAACATAAATAATAATAATTGCAAATCCAATGTTTAATTTCTTAAAGAAAATATATTCACATATGATTATTCACTTACCCTTCTTTAGTAAATATTAATTAAAGTGATTATACCACATGTTTCTAGATTCTTTTAATCTATATAAGGATCATTGTAGCTTAATTTTGAGTGCATGCTATGAGGTGTTGTTTTAACTACTTCAAGCAGTTTAAATTCTTTAGAGATTTTTATGTGTATATCATTGTCTATGGATCCATATAAATATGTAGTAATAATATTCATAAATCTTATATCTAATTTTTCAGATTTTTTTATGCTAATCAAAAAGAAAAATATGATTGTATCCATAATACGTGAATATGTTTTCTCATAGTCAATGCTAAGTCTATATAAATAACCATAGGCTACTAATTTCATTTATATCTTTTGATATTATTATTTTTATTGTTATTTTGTATAAATACTCATTTATACCCAATAGATTTTACACTTGTAGGTATTTGGACTACGTGTCTAAATATTTTTTATATTATTAACAAATGTAATTCTGCTCAGATAGCCTCCTTATATATTGGCCAATCATTTCTATATTTATTTTCATCCACAATTTGTGGTTTAGAATCATTATTTTATATGATGTATAAGACTATTTGGAAAACAAAAATATTATCCACAACAAATTATTTTGATAGCATGTTTTACTTTTGTGCACATAATTTATTGAAATCTCACAATTTTTAGGTATCATTCCTTTTCTCAAGATATTTATTTGTTTTACACTTATTTAGGAGTTTTTTTGGTCATCATGTTCCTTTCTATGAAAATTTTGTTTTGCTTTCTTCTTTTCCGCCAAAGAGTTGTCTTTTGACCCAATTAGTCTTCCATGCTTTAAGAATATTTGAATTCATTTGATTTTTGTCCTTCATGGACCTCAAACCATAATGGAATGATCAAAATTGGGATATGTGACTTTGTCACTATCTTCGCATCAATGAATTTATCTGGTAATTGATTTGCAAGATTTTGTATAGCCTTTTAAACTTCCATTGTACAAGGAACAAAATGAGATAATGTGGATGTATTCCAAATAATTTCATTTTATTCTTCTAGAAATGACTTCTCTTCCCTTAGTGGTAGGAAAATGATTTCATTAAAATGACAATCTACAAATCTAGCTCTAAAAATATTTCTTTTTAAGAGTTACAAATATTTTATAATCTACCATGAATCAAAATCTACATAAATCCCAAGTAATACACAAACTAAAACTCATAACAAGAAAATATTTAGTTGTTTATCCAATATAAGTTGTGAATAGATACCTTGTATTCCAATACAGGTATGTGTTTAGACTTGTTATTGCGTCTAAACACATATCTTATATTCTATAAAACATTAGCATCTTCCACTTTATAGACGAGGTCAAAATTGGCATGTTCTTGCTGTTGCAAAACTACTATCTCTCCCACACTAAGTCTTTTGTCATTTTGAGTTCTAAATTTGTTAACAAATATATCAAATTTAGCCTTCATTACCATTAGTCAATCTAACTCTGATATTCTATCTTGCTTCCTTCCAAATGGTCACTCATTCAAAGTTTGGTAGTTATTCTTAGCTAGTTCTTTGAATAAGAAATTAGCCTTCTCATGTGACTTATTCATGATCAAACAACCTAAAGTCACATCAATTATGTACCTCATCATGTAATTTAACTCTTTGTAGAATGTTTGAGCTTAGAACTACAATGAAAATCTATATTGTGGGCACCTTTTAAGTTTAAACTCCTCTGCTTTTTGCTCTACTGCTCCTCTATTATGTCTCTTCTCTACGTCTCATTGTCTTTTAAGTTTAAACTCTATAGCATTATGTTCTATACTTTTAACATTATAATTTATTTTAAAGCTTAAAGAAATATAAAGTAGGAGTTTCTCTTAGTGTACATGTTATTGCGGGATGCAGGTTGTGGTATTATCTCTCTCTCCATAATTCGGATAAATTTTTTTATTTTTTTTAATATACATAAATTATTCATAACATAAATAAAAAACGCTAATAATAAATATAATGATAATGATATTAATATAGATTTAGATGTATATAATAATGATAACCCTACGGAAATGTCTTATGCCGAAACTATATTTTCTCTCATGATCTCGACTCAAACTCAAATATCTAAAAAAATAAAAAATTAAAAGAATATTAGTAGTTTGAACTCACTTTAACATAATAAATATATAAATACTAGGGGTGTTGGTGAAGAATTTGGCACAATATAAATATTGTAAAAAAATATACATGTAAGAGTACATGTAGAACTGGGCACCTACAGAGGAATGTCAATTAATGTACCAAAAAATATGATGTATTAAATCTCAGACAAAGTCAATTGAGCATGAGTGATGAGATCTTTGAAGCTGGATATAATTCAGGTTCTTTGGCCCCCTTCATATACTAGAATAATTTAGGAAGGAGAGACATGATCAAACTGATTACTATCATGAGTCTTCTGATTAAATTTTTGGAGGATGCTAGAGTTGTCAGTATCATGCAGACCTACTTCTAGTTTGCTTATCATAGGATTACTTCTGATTACTTTCAAATACTATTATTTTTGGAAAGTATGAAAAGTCGTCAAGTATAAAAAAAATAATCAAGAAATATGGGAATGCACTTGGAAAGTGAGGTATTATGGAAATAATCATGAAATATTAAAAAAAAATATTAAAGACATTCCTCATATGATTCAACAAGATCATTATAATTGGTATCACATAGATAACTTATCCAACGATGTGACCAACTTGGTAGGTGATGCTTGGAAAAGGCATCAAGTATATTAGACCACAGGTAGAGGTGGAGATATAAAGAATAAAAATGGGTGGGCACATGCGACTGCAAAGGGCTCAAATGAGGGAGTCGAGTACTAGAGAAGTGTTTATTTCATCACATTTTGTTTGTTCATACATATACCAACACAACTGATCAGAACCAAAATCTTATAATTGTTAAAAGCATAATTTCCCACATTCTAGTGGGAAGTATTGAGTAATTCAAATTTTAAATTATTTTTGGTTGACATTTCACAAAATATGACTAATGAAATGAGAAGGAATTTCGGTACAGAACACTTCCTACTTTTGATGTTAGGTCAAGCAATCAAGATAGAATTTACTATTCTAGATGACCATGGATATAAATAGAATTGACTGTACTATTCTAGATGACCACTTTAAATTAATACTCAGTAAATTAATAAAATATTTAAAATAATTTAATAGAACACTTCATTATTTATGGAAGTCTAATTTATTAAATAATATTTATTGTATCATTTCTTTAATAAATAATATGTATTATTTCTTAATAATTAAATACATTTAATTATTTCTTAATAATTAAATACAATTCATTGTTTCTTAATAATAAATAGTAAAATAAATATATTTTTTATATTAATTCAATAAATATGATATATAAATCAACTTGTAACCTCTTTTAATTAATCTAATCAAAATTCAATTTCATTAGATTCCAAAAATACTCTTTAAATTAATAAATATTAATTTATCAATTAATAAATTTCTCTCCAAAATAATAAAATCTCATGATCCAAATAATATTAATTTATAAAAATTTTACTATTTTATGATTTCTCATTATAATATTTACATATTTAATTGATGCAAATGAAATAAATAAAAATTTTACCTAATAAACATTAAAAGTGAAAACTAATAAACAATTCCTCAACAACATGGCAATCCAATTGAGATACACAATAAATGCTCTTGCCATGAGATCGTGAATTAGATCCCCATGAATGCCAAATAATCTCCCCAAGATGTCGATTGGATGTGGATCTATCATGCTATACGGAGTCTTATTTGCTCCAACCCTATGTTTTGAGACTCATATACAGGGAGAGAAATCGTATGTGGATTGGAGTTGGGGCAGAGCCGTAAGGAGGATAAAAAAAACTTATCAACCTAATTTCATGGTTAAATGGTTACATTTAAAATCATTTTTAAAAGTCAACCCTGCTAAGGTCATATACCAAATCTGATCATTATAAAGATGAACAAATATGATCATTATTGAAGGACAAACAAAACTTTGAAAATTGATTAATTAGAAAGATCATATAAAATAGACCATTTGGGATAGCCCCGTCCCTGATTACAGTCAGTCATACACGAAACCAGAACCAACCAATGACTGCTGGTGGTGGTTCCAAAGAAGGAACCGTTCCAAATCATACAAAGCACCTTGAGCCCATGGCAGACTCCTGACTTAAATAGTGCATTCACGTTTATTTGCTCCACCACAGGTTGGAATATCAATCAATTATTGGAGCTAGAAGAATCAACTTTTACGACTGCTGATGCGTAGCTCACACTGTTGTCTCTCATTGTTTCACACCTGCTTGACTGCTCGTAATGTAGGAACTTGATCTTCATCCTCGTTGAGCTGTTTCTCAACATCTGCCCATCATGAAAGCACATGTTAAACAAGATAAAGCCCCATTGTGCTAAATGCAAACAGATCAGCATTGTGTGTGATGACGCGGTGCATCTGGCATTGTGATAAAAAAAAAAACCTAGGAGCGTCTATATAGTATTTTTGGTGCATGTGGCGGGTACATTAAGGGTGCATAGGGTCAGATTTATGAAGGAAACAATACTTCCAGTAATTACTATATGAAAATTTGGAAATCACAATTATTCGCACATGGCAATGAAAGTTTTGAATGTGATTTTTTAGTCAGAATAATAAACTACCAAACAAACGAAGCATAAATCTGACCCTATTAGACTAGAATTAGACAAAGAATAATAAACAACAACAAACAAACAAACAAAAATAAAAAAAAAATAAAAAAAAAACAAAAATAATAATAATAATAATAAATAAGAAAATAAGAAAATGATAAAAAATAATAATAATAAAAATAATAATAAAATAATATTATTAATAATAAATAATGAGATGAAGGAGAAATGACTACCAAGTACTAACAGGCTCTCATCTTTTGTTGTCAAAGTGACAATTCATCGAGTTGGAGCTGACTGCAATTTTCCTATCTTGCATGACATACAAGATCTTATATGAATTAATAAAATCAAGATGCTCATCTGGTACAACATAAATATATGATGAAGTTGCATAATCTACTGAATTGAGATTGGTGGGAATTAGAGAGGTTGAACATAATACAAACTTTATATAGTTCAATCTACTAATTAGCATCATTTTCTAGAAATTCACTACCATACAAGTTATTAGTTTTTCTCAATCAAATCTTGAGTGATAGAGAATTTCTTATTAGACTAGAATTACATTGAGCAAATTAATTTATACAAGACAAACTGAAAAATATTAAAGAGATCTCTCATTCAACATGTACTAACAGTCGATGACATAGTAGAGACCAAGAGAAAAAGCATCAATTCAATGCATACACAATAAAAGTATAGGTCACGCTAGGAATAATTATTATAATATATTTTTGGAGAGAAAACTAAAAATATTACATATAATTGAAGGGGACAAAGTAACAACATAATCCATCTAGGATCATCATAGAGTTCTTCCATTATAATCCCTACTGAAAGAAGATATTGGAGATTTCTCACCAATAGGGCAGCAACATATCCCTTAGTCTAGTCATCAAGCACTATATGTCTTATGACACATTCCACCACTTAAGATAAGACTTGATGATTATTCACTCATTAGTTAATTTTTATATGATAGATAATCATTCTCTTTTTTATTATTTTTTTCTCATGTTCATTGAATATCATGATAACTAATGATAAGTCCTTAGAAGTCATTAGATATGATAATATTCATATTAATATTATCATGTTCCTTTCTCATATTTTATTTATCCCTAATAATATTATTAGTCTCATTTTCATAAGTTATCTTTATATGCGACTTAATTTCATATTTATTTTATTTTCTACTAATATTATTTAAATAATCAAAAAAATTTGATGAATACTTCCTTTATAATTCAGTATTATGCATTATATATTTTATCTACTATGATATAATCTCCCACTATAAGTTTTACTATGGTTATCATATTACTTTTATATTCTAGACTTTGCCACTCATTATTAATCCAATTGAAAATATTATAACAATTTTATGGGCATCTCTACCCTAGAGTATAAAAGATATTAATTAGGAAAACACATCAACCTATTAGCCTCGTATGGGTAAGATCTCATTCAACCTGATATACTCAGATGTGTTGGGACCTAACATAAACAAGACTCAAGAAAAATTTATGTAGTTTATTATATTTATTAATGATTATTTAAATTTTACATAACTATTTTTTTATTTATATCATGAATTTTTTTTATATTTAGTTATTTCATAAAATAATAAAAAATTAAATTTAATACAAATATTTAAAAAATAAGAAATAATTATGTATTGTAATATATATCAGACAATCACAACACTTGTTATAATAAAGATGTCAAACGGGCCGGGTCAGCCCAACCTAGCACGGGCACGGCACGGTTAAGCCGTGCTCGTGCCCTACACAGCACACTACAGTGTTGTGCCCATGCTCATTGTGCCTTCACGCATGACCACGCAACGAACATAGTCAATACGAGCCGATACCCAACAGAAAAGGCACGCCGAGGCCCATAAGGGCAAAAACACAAGGCGGCAAGGCGGCGCGCCGCTGAAACCCTAATTTTTTAAAAAAATTAGGGTTTTATCTTCCCCGAACATGGCCGAACCCAACAATTTTTGGGTCACGGGCCCATGCAAAGCCGGACAATACAATAACCGGCACGGTAGCCCAGTTGGGTGGCCTAAAACCAAGGTGGGGTATGCCAGGCCAGCCCGTTTGACACCTCTATACTATACGAATCATAGAATCATTCATCATACTTTATGTGTTGGCACACCCTCATAAAATTAGATAAAAAGATTATATAGAAAAATTGTATATTTAATTTTGATAGCTCAAAAACTTTTATTTGATAATAGTATTCTAGAATTTTTTTTTAAGAAATATAATTATTCATCTGCCAAGCACACCTCAAATTGCCAGTATTTTTTGTTGGTAGCACTACCAAAGGGAGCAATATCACCCACACAGAGCACACCTCAAAACCAATGAAACCTCATCAAAAAGTAATCTCTATTATCATGGTATGACTCATTGTTATGAAAGGCGCAAGGCACACTAAGGTGCAAAGGCCTCCGTGAGCCTTAAGGTGCCCTTAAGGCGTGAGTTTTTTTATGTAAGACGCACCTCATTATTATAGTTAAACATGATAATTCATTCAAGGCTCATTTTAATTTATTAGTCCAATTCAATCACAAAAAATACTAGGTGGAATGATAAAGTGTTACTTTGTTATTGATTTCCTCACTTCAAATATTGAGGAGAAAATTCTTCCACGGAGAAAGAACTATTACGAGGTTTTCATCTATATCACCCCATAAATCTTCCTTTATAATTATACCATATACATCACTTTTAATTTATATTTTTTGCTTTCTAATTTTTTTTGAGTTGTTCTCATACAATTTTTTTTATTTAAGGACCTTTATATCAATTGAAATATCATGTTTTTTGTTATCATTTTTTAGAACTTATAAAATAAGTTATCCTATTTACCTTTATTATTAACAAATTCTAAAAAACTAGATGTGCAACTTGTTAGTGATTTCTTTTAATGAAGCAAAACAAGCAAGATCCAAACTGAATAAATATAAACCTAAGCCACAAAATTTCAAGCATTATATGAAAAACAAGCTGAATTCTCCAAGTTATCTCCTAGCAGAACATGCCACAAAGATAAGAGAATCGCTAATTCAAAACAAAGTCACAAAATTGATTTCGTAACAGATTGCAAGAAATTACGAATCAAACTCTAGTTTTACGGCCAATTGTCAGCTATGTGAGGAATAGTGATAGAGCATTCTTCTATTTTATCTTTATTATCAAAAAAACACAACAAATATATAAAAAAAATGAAAAAAAAAAAGAAAGAAAGAAGACACAAGTTAAAAGAAAATCGACAACTAAACAAAAAAAAACGAAGAGGATCTGAGGAATACGACTTACCTAGACAAAGGCACGCTTATGGAGAGCTTCTCGCCTCAAGGAAGGAGAGCGCGCCTTAGCCTTTTTCCGTGTGCTTGCGTTAAGGAGCCTCGCCTCGTCTTAGGCGAGGCCATGGCTACGCTTCACCTGCACCCGAGCCTAGGCATGCCTTTCACAATTATGGTATGGCACTCTTAAGAATTGCTTCAAGAATGGGAAAAGGGAGAGAGGATAAAAGATGAAAAAACATTGGGAAAAAGAAAAACAATTGTATTAAAAATAAAAAATTATTTTAAAATACACGATCCTATATATATATATATAGTTTGGGGTATATACATAATATGGGGTATACTACAAGTCAGGTTCTCCCAAACAATAAAAATTAAATAATAAGTAATAAATTAAAGCTCAATAATATTGATATTATTAAATTTGAAATAGAATCCTTCTTTAAGAATCCATCTTCGACTGTGAAGATATATATAGGGAGCCTTTGGGCATTCAGCCTGCTTTAATTTCAGCTTCATAACAACTCCAATGGAACATATTATTTCAGCTTCAGCAATTGATTTTATAAAAATTATAATTTATTGTTTCTCACTTTTATTTGTTTTACTATCTTTTCTTGATAGTACCAGGATATTTGTCTCTTTCCAAGGAACTATTATCCTAATAGAACTTGGTAATAAGTAGTATACCCTTTGGGTAATTCTATAATATGGTATAATAAGTATTATACCAATTGACTCAATGTTTAATTTATGGCTAAGCATTCACAAAGATATACAAGTCTATATCCAAGGAACCGTCAATCTTATATTATCTTGACCAACTTTTCACATACAATCAATGTGCCGTCAACTTCGCATGAGGAATATTTTCTTAACAAAATATTTGAATCAAAGAAATCATACAAGGGGCAACAATGGACAACTTGATTTTTGCATAAAACCAATGGCTAGTTCAGCATGCAGATTAAAGAAACCTTATATAAACATAAATAGGCATGGACAGCTTGGTACAATGTATTTTCTAATGCATTGACTTCTTTTAGGTCACATAGAAGTATTCCTGACATTAATCTTTTATCAGATGAGTTCACACGATAAGATTATTCTTCTAGTGATTTATGATAAAGATATTATAATTTTATCAAACACAATTGCAAACAAAAGATTTTGAGATGATAGGATATAGTGTTGAGATAGAGTTTTCTTATGATCATTAATAAATGATAACATCTCATCAAAAGCATGCAATTGAGTGAATCGCTTAGTTAACAAAGATACATCTCATAACTTGACCAAGTATAAATGAATCACTATTATCAAAATCGTTTGATTCATAATTCGATTCACGATTCAGATAATAAACGATCCTATTCTAAAGGGACCAAAATCGAAGACTAAATTATTGAATCATGAATCGATTTACATGAATTAATTTAATAACATTCTCAAGTGACCAAAATCCTCAAAAAATCACAAAAATAAAAACTAAAATATCAAAAAAAATTGCCGATTATAAAAAATAAGAATTAATTAACGTGAAAAAAAAAATCACAAAAAATTTGATTGACGATTTGATTCGATTCGATTCGCAATTCACTAATCAATCATTTTGATTCTCGATTCAAATTTCAATTTAATAACTATAAAAAAAATTATAAAAAAACTTAACTATATAATAATTATCAGATTAGTTATATCATATATTTCTCATCCTATGATATGTGAAGAAAATTTTACAGATTTAATATTTCTTTTAAATCTCACGATCATCCACTATTGACTAGTTGTTCACATTCTAGTTAGGCCATCAGCTTATACACCTAAGAAATCTACACTAAGTTATCATATTTTTATAGAAGATAATCTTATCTTCTAAAAATTAAGAGAAGATTATTTCTCGATTCAATACAAGGTTGAGAAACGAACTATAACCATGTGACTATGAGTTTTATTGAATCAAATACTTCTTTGAAGAGATCATATCTTCTAATTTTGATGGCATTGTTTTTTATTGTGATCGTCGTGCAACAATACAACATTTTCTATCTTATTTTTTTTATAAGTAAATAAAATATACAAAATAAAATTATCATTTCATCAACGAGAACATGCATGAAGAATTGATTACTCCCATATGGCTCCATGAAACTTCCAAGAGCATCTCACCTTAATTTTATCTTCTCTAAATTTGGTATGTCTCACATCTACAAACTAACTTGGAGAACAATGAGATAATATACTTTGTGTGTGTGTGTGTGTGTGTATAATTTTTAACGTGTGCTGTTGTGCATAGCCAATTCGATGTTCCTAGGCAGTGTCCATAATATTACTTCCATATCACAATGAATACAATTACAAGTGTGATATTTTACTTCAACATTTTACACATTAATAAAAAAAAATCTGTTAAGCACGTCCATTTTATGTGGAACATTCTGTGTAATAACTTATATGCAAGACATGATACATCATAAATACCAAATGACTCATGAGCACATGATGCAATGCTCTCTACGTGTTTAATGTGTCTTGTCCGGGTGGATTTGAAGGTGGTTGAATTTAAAAAACCATATAAGGGCACTCACATGGAGAAAAACACTGATTGGATGCTTCCCACAAATCGTGTTCTTGGAATTCATCAAGTAATTGCTAAATTCTTGTGGATCGCCATCTTCTATGATGCCTATGCCCGACTTGTCCAGTGCCTCGATTGATTTGTGGATGGCCCCATACTTTTTTTCATAGGACATATAACTGAATCTATCAAAATACATTGAAGTATACAAATATTGTTTGTCACCCAGTAACAATTATTAATAAATAATACTAAGCACAAAGACCACTGATGTTTTCTGGCTCCAAAAAAAAAAAGTGAAATGATAGCATCAATAAACTAGTTAAAAACAAACAAAACACTCAGCATTTGCTAGCCACAGTCTTTTATTTTTTTGATGAAATACCAACATAAGATGTGAATAAAAATAGCAACAGAAGACACAATCTTGCATCAAGATGAATAGAGGTACTTGAGAAATAACGCCACTAAACTTTTAGCTTACATCTCATGTTATCATAATATTTATATTTGACATAGTTGTATCATAAGCTATATTGAAGCTTAACATCTTATTTCTACTTTATTAATTTTCATACATGAAACACTCTTATATAGAAGACAAGATAATTAAAACAGCTCACAAGTTGAATAATTCTTAAAGGTGTCAGCTGGACCGGGTAACTGGAACATGGCCCACGGCACGACATGGTCTCGAACCATTACTGACCCTAGACTGCGCTGGCCTGAGGCACAGCTCGTGCTGCGGTGGGCTGGTGCGGCAGTGCCTCCTGCCGAGCCAGGCATGGCCTGCATGTCTAGCCCGATGGCATGGTCCACCAGCCCGGTGACCCAAAACAGGGCACGGGCAGGTCTCAGGTCACAGGTCATGCCCCGTCGGATGACTACCCTGAGGCTGCAAGGCTATGTACAACTATTACTGAAAAGATAGATAACAATCTTTTTCATTCTATTCAACAACGGTGTTATTTTTTTCTCTGTCTCCTAGTCTATGCTTTTATCATATCGGAGGTCAGAAGCATATATCGGTTGAAGAAAAGATGACTACCCTAGGAGTAAGCGAAGGTAATGGTTCAGATGTCTCTGCAAAGGACTCTCATGACACTGCATTCCACTTGTCCAATGTTCTACAAGCGCCTAAATTGTCTTGCAATCTGTTTTCCATCAGCAAGGCGACTCTACTATTTTATGTGTGGTCTCTTGTCTAGCGGGTGTTGCCATGTGGCTGCTGGTTCTAAACAGTCTTCTAGACTTCATTGGATCATGCTCCTTCATTACCATCTTGGTCATCCAAGTTTTTCTTATGTGCATCGTTATCTTCAGCTTTATTTTCAAATAATGACACATTTGTGTGTGAAATTTGTTTGCTAGCAGAGCATACCTGTGTTTCTTTTTTCTATTCAAAATTATCAGCCTTCTAGACCATCTTTGCTTATTCATAGCAATCTGTGGGGACCTTCTCATCTTACATCTATCTCATATAAAAGATAATTTACTTCTTTTATTAATGATCATTCTCATGTTAGTTGAGTTTATCGCTTTAAGTCAAAAATTCCTCAAATTATTGAAAATTTGTATACAATGATTCATACCCAATATGACACAAATATTCAAATTCTTAGAACAGATAATGATACAGAATATTTCAATATTATTCTTGACAATTTCCTTCTTAAAAATGGAATACTTCATCAATGTTTGAACGTGATTTACATGTGTTTGATTGCTCTGTTTATGTCCATTTGCATGATGTTAATCGTAGCAAACCTGACCTTAGATCTTACAAGTGCGTTTTTCTTGGTTATTCTACCCTTCAAAATGGGTATAAATGCTTCATTTGGAAAACAAGAATATTTTATCTCCAAAGATGTGTTTTTTCTTGAAAATCAATTTTATTTCCCCAAAATTCAGCTATGGGGAGAGATTTTCCAGGAATTGGTCATTGATTCAGATTTTTGAGATGAGACTGGTTTGAAACAGTAGAATAAACCTACTACTTGCCCAAAAAAATTTGATTTAAATAATGTTTCTGATTTAAATAATGATTGAGAATATTTTTGGAGTGAAAATTCAACTTTTGTGGACTCGATATCTGAAAGTCAGCCTACACCTCATTCTGCCTCTTTAGAAAATTATAAGTCCTAGAAATACTCTTGATTCCAGCTCAAATAATCCGGCTGAGATCACTCTCAAGTCACCGAGTAGTATTCCATAAAATAATAACCATATAGAAATAAGCTCACCTACTCTTTTACCAACCCACTAACTTATTGAACCTTTTGCACAGACAGACTCTAGAAGAAAGATTGTGCATCAACAAGATGATATGAAGCACCTTGTACACCAAGAATTTGACGTGGCAAAGAGTAAGTTTTTAGCTATAAATGAAATTGATATTCATGTTGCTCTAAGGAAATGAAATAGAAATTGTACTCGGCATCTTATATCAGATTACTAGAAAATTTCTTGGATATTCCCATTTGTCCAAACCAGAGCATGTTTTTGTCGCTCATCTTTCACAAAGAACAATTCCAAACATTGTTAATGAAGCTCTACAAAATAGTGAGTGAAAATCTGCAATCTTTGACGATATGAATGCCCCAGAGAATAATGAAATGTGGGAGATTATTAATCAACCAAAAAGGAAATCAACTATAGAGTGCAAGTGGGGAGGGATTCATTGGACGCTACAAAGCAAAATTAGTAGCAAAACACTAAAATCAAACTTATGGAATAGATTATCCAAAAAGCTTCACACTAGTGGCTAAGATAAACACCATTCAGGTTCTATTGTCTTTAGCTGCAATTTTAAATTGGCCCCTACAGCAACTTGATATTAAGAATATATTTCTTAGTAAAAATCTCTAATAAAAAATCTATATAAAACTACCTCTCAATTTCGATTACAAGTCTTTACAAGATATATAAATCTATATGAATGAAATGTAATAAATCTATTAGCTTTTGGCTATTGGCTAGCAGGATTCCTAAAGGAAATAAATCTTTACAAGTCTCATTTTGACATTCTAAGTAGGAACCTTGTGTATTTTTCTAGCAGTCATATCTCAGGATTAAGAAAAATGATCTTTCATATTTAGCTCAATAATCAAGTTAAATGGGTCCCACATACAATAGGATCTACAAAATTGCCATTTTTATTGACCTGTGATACCAATTAAAAAAAAATTATATCACAAAAATCAAAACATTCATTCATTGATTGACATAAATACAAAATAAATAAATAAAATAATTGATAAAAAAAATATTATGAGGACAGCTTTTTTACTGAGCACATTGCTACCTATTCATGAATTACAAGCCTTATTTTATCTACAATCTCAAAACAAATAATTTTAATAAAAAATGTAACAGAAACCCTTTTCAAGTACGAAGAATATATTTTAACAAATAATCAAAAGAACATCCATCAATTATAAATTAAAAAATAATGAAAAAATAAAGCAAATTTTAGGAAAATGTTTGGTTAAAAAGATCATGGAATTCTCGATATTAACCAGGGATTATTTAAAAGTACCTTTTCATCACATTTTAATAAATTTATTGTATGAATTCCTGCTTGCAAGGGCAAATAGGAATCCATAATATAAAATTATTAAAATTTCATTCTAGTGTGCAGATCATTTTAAAATCTCCATCAGCATGTCAGACAAACAAGTTCACTCAAATATACCCATGCATCTTTAGATTGAAAGTAGAATGCAACGCACCTAGATCCCCAATGACAAAAATCTGAGGATACAGAAAAAAAATTTAATTGGTCATCAATATAACTCGCTAGCAGTCCTCCATACATAGCCTCGTTATGAGCATCAAGCACCCCAACCAATATTGGCACAATCTTCACTGGAAATTGCCTGCACCAGTATGAATCATTGCATATAATAGCAATTTATGGGAATTTGAAAAAAAAAATAAAGATCTTGTCACAGAAAGAATACTGAAATATGTGAGCAAGGTATGGCAAGTGCATCTCCAAACTATGTTCCCTTTCATCACCTTCAGAGCTCAACAATTCAAACTTTCCAGTGGCCTCGAGTTCCGCAATGACTGAGATTACATGTAAATTAATATCAACATGGATAAATATATGTTCTGAAAAGTAATTCACTTAGAAAATTATTCATTATATTGATTGTATCTTACAAGTTTCCTTACATATGCATGGTATAGATTTAGACAGAAAATGTCTATAGTAAAAAAGTAATCCAAACATGTTTTGTATTTGTTCGAGATACTTAATACTTACATTTCTTTTCTCAATATATTACATACACATTTTATAGTTACTATTGATATTTTTTATTCATAGGAAAACATTGAGTTGCTCTTTCTTCTCTTCATTCTCACCTCTTTCACTCTCCTATTTTTAAAAACAAAAGCAAAACATTCAAAACATGCCAAACATGCCAAAAATGTCTATCTCTTATTAATATTTTTTAATAAGAGATAGACAATAGTCTCCAAATTCAATCCAAATATATAGCACAAGGCAATTGGTATCTAATTATTTGGGTCAGAGACCTATTCAAGATTGAATTTCTAATTAATTCTCTCATTATGGTTTACAATGACAGTTGATAATGATACATGCAATTTTGAATCTAATTTTAATTTTTATGAGTGAACAAAGTACATAAAAATAAATCACTTCTTTTGATCGAGAGCTTGTAAAATAAGATCATAATCACAACTTACATTTCTACAAGGGATCAACTAACAAATATATTCACAATAACCTTTGCTTATTTTTCTTTTCTACAAACTTGATATTATTAATATTTATGTATCAACTTAAAGAGAAACAATATCCAATATGTTGGTTGCCTCAATTTATTTATGTTTCTATATATAGGTTAGGCTTGTTCTATGAGTATTTTATGAGTGTTGAATCCTCTTTTTTATATAGTAATTTTGATTTGCATCATTTTGTGAAATAATAAATTGATGTGCCAATAATAAAAATACATTGAAGAAAAATAATATCACAACATAAATAGAACCAATTTCAAGGAATAGAAGAATGTTCTACCTTCTAAATCCACTGGTAAGTTCCCTATTGGTGTCTCATAAACTGACATTGTTGAAAGAGCACATTTCCGAGTGTAATAGTGATGAGATGGACCAAGAAGGAAAACTCGAGAACTGAAATATAAATTCCGATATGCACAAGCAAAAATAAAGATATCAAACAATTGGCTCATCAAATATCTTTATAAGTTACTAATCATTGAATGAAGGAAATTTTGACTGTCTAGTTGGCAAAAGCATCCATGTCTCATAAAAAGAACTGTCGTTTAACACTGCCCAAAATAGAACAAGCAGATGAGAAATAGATAAGAAAAAATTCACATGTTAGCTGGTTCTATGTTTCCAAATGCAAAAGCAGCAGCACGCCCAGAATAAATGTAACCCGCATGTCTGAAATTGAAAAAGAAAAATAGAAAGCAACATAGCAGAAACAAAATCATCGATGATGACCAGAATGCACATGAAAAGGACAGTTATCCAGAGCAGCTTACGGAGCAATCACCCCTCGGGTCTCAGATGATTTAGTTAAATTAGCATTTGCAAGCCATTCACAGAGTTGTTTGGTTAACTGTTTGCCTGAAGATATTAAAAAAAAGGATGACATTTCTGATGTAACTGATATTGAAGCAACACATGAACATATTTTGTAAGAGAGATTCCATTTAATATTTTAATACAACCACAAACACAAACACATGACAGAATTGTGAATATTTAGGTGGTAATTGGTGCACAACAACCATATAATTATTTCATTTAGTAAGGTGCCCACAAGGCATTAAAAAGGGAGCTCCTAGTTTTTGGCATTTATTTGTAAGAGATGTACCATTTTGCATGATGCATTATGAATAAAAAAAACAATCATCATTTTCTTTACTCTCTACAATATATCAAAGAAGATATTCATACTGACATGTGAGACAGTGTGTAATGTTGTCACCAATATCATCACTCCAAGCAACTACCTGTTTAAGATTTAAAATAGGTAACAAATGCATGTGCATGCAGAGAAAAAGAAACTGAATGTAAGTACGAATGTATAAATTAAAAGCACTCATTCTACTATAAAATAAATAACATAACACAACACTCTCATCAAGATGATACATACATCTTAGACACCAAAGTGTTGAAGTCGTGTAAGTTAGAGGGACAAAATACATTTGAATCTTTTCTCATATAAAATTAAAACTTAATTCAGAATATTTCATTCGCTCATGAAAAATCAGATTAAATTTGACATGACGTAATAACTAATTATCCCAGAAAAAAAATAAACAGTCTCAAGCTTGAAAACTAACTTATCTCATCAAGTGACAGATCCACAAGTACTCACATGTAGTAGATATCAAAACTCTAGATATTAGTTCTAGTTGAGTCAGGATTAATCTGTCATGAATAATCAAATAATTAATTAATTATATTAATTAAATAAGTTGTATCTGATATGATAATATTTCTTAAAATTCACTTGTATTTAGTAGAGTCGTTTAGAGATCTCATATTATATAATAAATTGATACATAGCTTAATAGAAATACATGCTGAATAATAACCCTAAATATCAACATATGTGAAAATATTAGTTACATATTTCCTATGTGATTACATAATATATCTCTTAAAATTGGTCATCTCTTTCTCAAAAAGAATATTTAAGTCTATAAATTTTTCATCTGACTATAATTGAATATACTCTTTGAGCTAGTTGAAAAAACAAAAAATAATATGTAATAAGAATGTTTATGAATTTAGTCAATAAAATAAATCTATCATTTAAATTTTTTAAAAAAATAGATAGTAATATTTATATTTTTTGAATTGGGCAATATTATTTACCTGAACAATGTTGATTGAATATTAAAATTTTAGTTGAGCACTAACTTGTACTTATAGTTGTGAAAGGCACACTTTAGGCACACCTAGGCTCAAGCACAGAGGCAAGGTCCAGGCATGACACCTCGCCTTGGTTTGGGCAAGGCTCGTTCACACAAGCATACTGATAACAAAAAAGTCACGCACCTTCCCTGAGGCATGAAGCTCTCCATAAGAGTGTCTCCGTGTAGGTCGCCATCCATAGAACCCTAGAAACTCAACGAGCTCCAGGAGCTCCATGGAGCTCGACCAGAAAGACCATTGAGCTCAACGAGCTCCCATCAAGCTCCACGAACTCGTCCAGCTCCATGGAGCTTGTTGAGCTCCTAGAACTCGAACAAGAGCTTCATGGAGCTCAAACAATTCATGGAGCACGACGGGAGCTCTTTGAGCTCCTCAATGAGCTAAGAAGAGAGGAGCAAGGGGTGATGTTCAATAGACGAGTGGAGAGGTGTAAGAATATTTTTGAATTAGTATAATTGATTGTATTTTTAAAAATATATATGTAAAATATAATCTGTCTTACATATAAAATCTTGTGCCTTAAGGCTCCAGGTACGTCTTGCGCCTTTCACAACTATGCTAGTATGCTCATGCTAAGATAAGTCTACTACAAATTTTTATATTTTTTCTAAAGAAAATCTTTATCTCTTAAAAAAGTATGATATAAATAATTATACAAAGATAGAATACAAAATAATTATAATAATTATTTATAAGATACATTTAATCATTTATTTTTTTGAAAAGATCAAATACATTTCTCGCTAATCAACATCATAATAATCAGGAAAAAAGATATAGTCTATAATATGACATTTCACTAATGAACAACATATATAAAGATACTTTTTCTCATTTACAAAATCTAAAATTAGACTACTATAATTTATATTTCTATAACAAGATAATCAATTGACATATTCATAAATACATTAATAATATCTCAATTTATTATGAGAACACCCAACAAATAGGCTACCTTTTAAATACCTTAACTTAGATTGGGCTATCCAATCCTAGTTAAGGTTATATAGTGGATTTCCTTTGTACAATATTTGATGATTAGCATTATTATGTAAGTTTTATTCATTTTTTCTATTTATTAGTATGTTATTGCGTGTACCTCTTTTCTATTCATGTAAGTCAAAAATTACAAATAAAAATACTCATTATTGAGACTAAAACATGCACAAAAAAATTTTCAAGGCACACAATGAAGCACTCCATATAAGCCATAATGTCTTCTACAAATATGATGAATTTTCATAATAGTAGTTATGAAGAAGCCCTTTGCACAAAAATGTCTATTGACTTTACATAAAATTGAGTCATAATAGGAAGATAGATAAAATTCAATTGAAATACCTACAAAGAACATTACTTCAAAATAAAAATCATATTCCAAGCACAACCAAAAATGATCAAGCTAGAAAAAAAAATAGTAAGAGAAGTATGGTTATATGAAAATGCTAATCAACTAATCAAACATAAGACAAACTAAAATATTATTCAAGAAAATTTTAGTCCTTTATGAAAACAAAAAGAGATAGGCAACATTAAGCATCTCTAACAATGCTAAAAAGGTGGCTTCCTGCAAATGATAATCACAATAATATTTTTTTTAACTTTTATCTAATATCATGATACAGTTACACATACAATAATGAATTTAAAGATAGCATTTATTAACTTAGTACTCCAAGTCATAGGACCATACACAAAATAAATTCAAGTTCAAATATTTGAAGCACATAAAAACCATATTCCTCTTTAAAACCCAAAAAATAATTGTCTTTTCGGCATTGGTGAGATTCACAATAGATTGTGTCATTGTTTACCACTACAATTTCACCAGCATAGACTAATAAGGTCAAAAAAACATTGTCTTATTCCTTAGAAAAGAGAGTAATCTACATTGATTGCATAAAACCATTAAGTAGCATAGCTTGAGAGAATTTTGAGAATCATTATCATAATGCTTGTTTTAACTAACACAAATATTTTTGCAATCTACCAACAACATTAGATGGCACGAACTCCCACTTATGACAATAACCAAGTGGCAACATCATGTGCACTACTTCATTGAGATCACTGTGGAGGAATTCATTATTAGCATTGTGTTGTTGCAAATACCAACTATGAAAAGAAGCTAAAGCAAATAAAAATATAACTACGAAAAGATTTTTTTGATACATAAGAATAGGTATCAAAAAAATCAACGCCCTCTTATCAGGTATATCCTTTGGCCAAGAGTTATGCATAATGTCGTTCAATAGTTTCATCAACTCAACATTTGAGTCTGTACACTCACTTGCAGTCCACCTGATGTTACCCATTGGGTAAAGAAATAATGAACCAAGTGTCATTACTTTCCTAGGCTAACATCTCAGCAATTATGATATCATATCAATTTGGGATCATCACCACTTCCTCAAAGTATGAAAGTTGCTAAAAAAATGAAATAGACAACGCAAAAGAATTATACAATCAACATTCCAGCATCAAAGAGATTTGTTTCCATTGTTGATTTCTGAACATCACTACCCTGATGAAGGACAAATCAAGCAAGTCATCACTGACGGCCAACACAATCATTCCATTTTTTCTTTATACCTCCGACAACCCAAATTTAGAACTTGCCTCGCATTTGTTGACCAATTCCAATTATAATAGATGAAGTTGCTCTATGATTCTAGCCCTCACAACAAAAAACAAGTTAGGTTTTGTTGACGGTAATCTTCTCCACCCTTCCTCTAATGATTGGCTATATAATGCTTCATTCCATTGTGATGATATGGTGACATCTTGGCTTTAACTTACTTCAAAGGCATTACTAATAGTTTGTTGTATATGAATTCAGCCATAAAAATCTGTCCTCATATTTATGACCAATTCCAACAGAGAAACAAGTCTGTGTTCCAAATCAAAAAACACATCTTAGCTCTAACCCAAAAATCAAACACTATTAGTATCAATTATACACAGTTGAAAACTTTTTGAAATGAATTACATGATGTTCAAACAATTATCATTTGTAATTGTGGGGATATGAAGAGTTGAATGGAACATCAAACACAAGATATGATGATGTTCTTAATGAGTCTCAATAATTTTCAACCATGCCTTCACCTTGCTTGTTCAAGAATAGCAACAAAAAACAATTAGGCATGAATTTATAATTTCATCAAAACTCATTGCATTCCAATCATTAGAATCTTTTGAGGGAACTATTGGATCTTCACCATCTTATAGCAAAGTTGGTAGCCATCCAAAACATAAGCATGATCTTTTTGTTTGGTCAGAATATGCTTTTTTGGGTCATATGATGAATAAGTATTATGAGGTTCGTGGATACCCCTAGTTACAATATATCAAACAATCAAAATGCTCAGCAAACAAATCAAGCCAATTTGATGTTCGAGCATCAAGAAATTATAGCTCAAAATTCTATTGATTCCATTTCACATGATTCCATGACTTTGACCTGTGTTGCACGGATACGCCTAGGAGGTGCCGTGTCAACGTGTCCGACACGTGGACACGTGGACACGGGTTGGACACGCGTCGGATACGTGTCCGATACGCCACGTGGCGTATCGGACACAAATCCGTATGGGATACGCCACGTGGCGTATCGGATACGCGTCGGAGACGTATCTGACGCGTTGTTCGGAGACGTATCCGACGCATTTTTGGAAACAGATTCCAAAAACGCGTCGTTTTTTGGAATCTGTATCCAAAAATGCATTTCGGGAGGGGGGGCGGGAGGGGGTTTCGGAAGGGGGGGCGGGCGGGAGTGGGTTTCGGAAGGGGGGGCGGGTGGGAGTGGGTTTCGGAAGGGGGGGGCGGGCGGGAGTGGGTTTCGGAAGGGGGGGCGAGAGGGGGTTTCGGAAGGGGGGGCGGGAGGGGGTTTCGGAAGGGGGGGCGGGAGGGGGTTTCGGAAGGGGGGAAGGGGGGGAAGTAAAATACCTAACATTTTGTTTACATTATTTTAAAATACAAAATTTTAAATTATTTTAAAATACAGTATATTTAATTATTTTAAAATACCTAATATTTATAATTAATAATTTTTATTTTTAATTTTATTTTTTTTATCATGACGTATCCTAGCCGTATCCGTATCCTAGTTTTTTAGAATTTGCCGTGTCCCCGTATCTTGCCGTGTCGTATCCCCGTGTCCGTATCCGTGTCCGTGCAACATAGACTTTGACAATAGCTCAATGCCAACAATTGCTTACTTACTTTAGCTCAACTCAATCATTTGAATCTCAACACATGGCATGATAGAATGAAGTCTTCACAACATTCCCTCTATCATTTTATTGGTAACACTATCTCAATTCTCTCATCTACTTATTGGATAATTGATTTAAGTGTCAAAAACCATATCATTGTTTTTTGACTGATTTTGGTTCATTTGTTAAATCTCATACTACTTATGTGACTTTATTGAATAGTACTTCTCTTTCTATCAAAGGCATTGGTACTTGGTAGTGTACTATTAACCGAATCCATTGTTCTTCATGATGAGTTATTTGTCCAAGCATTTTCATCTTGATCATCTCTCCTTCATAAAAATTCAAAACTTAATAAATAAATTGAAATTTTTAGTTTATATTGATTCAACTTACAGCCGTGCTCATGTTCCTTTGAAAATATATCTTTAAACTAAACAAGATAAATTTATATTTGTTTCACACAATCATTTATCACAATACCCATTTGATTTGATACAGTATAATGTATAAAATCCTTTTCATCATTTAACCATTGAGGGTCATGTTTATTTTTTAATTATTGTGGATGATTGCACTAGAACCACTTGCATGTATTTGATTGTACTTAATTTAAAGTTAGCACCATCCTTCCCTTTGTGCAGAAGAATGAATTTTTTCGTCTTTCTATTCAGTAAAGATACATGATACATATGTGTTTGTGTGTGTGTGTGTGTGTGTAATTATGATTCTAGCAATGCATGTATCTCTAAGCTCTGACTATTTCCTCCCATCAGAATATTATCACAGAAAATCCATTATTTATAATACATATAAAATATATGATTGGCTGATAGTTTATGAGGAACAATTTTCAGCCAATGCTATGACTTAATATTTAAATTATTCCGAGCAACCAGCTACTACCATCATGCAACAGCATCGTAAATCGCATGGAATGCGAAAAGTGAGACCACTCACGATCATCTGTGTACCATGTCCCCGCGTGGCAAGCTCTTCGAGTTCGGGGTCGGGAAGTCTTCATTTTGGTTCCTTGGTTCTTGCAAATACCCTTCTCCTTTTGGACAAGAGGCCGACAGCACCAATATCGGCAATAAAATACGTCAATATTAGAAACTGAGCCCTTTGATCACAACTCAAGGAACCCTGGAAAATACATTGTTCACCAGGGTCGGCAATAAATTATTCCTATCCGGTCATTTAGAAAAAAAGTATAGTAATTTTATTTTAAATTAAAAAATATGTAATAATACATTGTTTAAAAATTAAAAAATTATGTACTAATACATTATTTAAAAAAATAAAATTTGCATAATAATACATCATTTACAAAAAATGAAAATTATGTAATAATACATTGTTAAAGAATTGAAAATTATGTAATATACCACAAAACTATTATAAATGGGTTACCCCACCCAGTTTTTATCCACTTTTACCCAATTTCAAGTAGGCCTCACGGGTTAAAAATATGTCTAACGGATTAAAAAGGCACCATGCTTATAAACAGTTCAAGGACCTCGTCCATGAGCGATGGGAGATCAACGGGATCACAACACACCCCCCGTCGCGAGTATTGTGCTGATAACGTCTTATAAACATGCTATCACACCCCGCCAGATATTGTCATTATGTGTGATCAACAATTTTAATCTGTTAGACATGTTTTAAATTCATGAGACCTGCCTGAAATTAGGTCAAAGTGGACAATATCTGACAGGTGGGGGAGCCCATTTATAACACGTTATCAACATGATACTCATAATGGGGGTGTGTTATAATCTCGTTGATCCCACATCGCTCTCAAAAGAGGTTCATGATCAGTTTATAAGCACGGTACCCATTAGACACATTTTAAACCCATTTGACCTACCTGAAGTTGGGTCAAAGCAGACAATATTTGGCGAGTTGGGGAGCTCGTTTATAACAAAAACTAAAATATTTATGTTTTGGTTTAGATTTTTAAAATTTAATTAAAAAAAGTTAACATTATTTTTTGAGATCCCAGAATATAAACATTTATATTTAAATTCTAAATTCAAAAAGTTTTAATAAATATAATTAAGTTTTAGGTAAGTAAGATTTGAAAACCAAAAATTGCTCAATTTTTATTAAAAAAAAAAACTATTGCAGCTATCATGTCATCATGACGTAAATATAAAAATATAAAATTAATTAAAATATTTATTTTTAGAAACATATACAGTGCATATTTATTTATTGTATATGGTAAAACATATACAATAAATGTGTTAAAATGTGTTAAAATGTATTTATTAACATATATTGTATACAGTGCATATACAAACAATATATATTTTTGAAACATATAGTATGTATTTAAACTAAATGTGTTAAAATGTATATGTTGTATATATTAAAACGTATAAAATTTCTATACATACACAATATATATGTATACATTTTAACATATATTTTGTATACATGTACATTATAAATGTACACGTTAACATGTATATTATATATATACACTATATATGATAAAATATAAACAATTAAAACATATATGTATATAGTATATGTTTTAAAATATATATGGTCGATATGTATTTTCACATATACATTGTATACATATGCACTCTATATGTTAAAATATATGCATTGTATATGTTAGAGCATATAAGTTGTATACGTTAGAACTTATATTACTACAAAATATAAGAAAATTAGAAATGGTCATGATGATAGTATTTTAGAATTATTCCATTTCTACAATATTCCTTTTAGAATTTTAGAATTGAAATTTGCATAGAATTTCAATTTTGTGTGATGGATCTTTTTCATTTCTAAATATAGCAACAAAATCATATACTTTTTTCTTTGTTTCTAATCTACTACTAAAATATAGATGGAATAGAAACATTATTTATGTTTCTAAATTTGCTTTGGAATTGAAACATTATTTTCCATTTCTATATTTAGCAAATAAAATATATTTCACGTATTTTTGTTTCTATATGCAATTATATTTTTATAATTGCATTGCATACAAAAATAGTATTTCATTCATTACTATTTTTTTTTACAAATGTATTTCATACACAAAATATTTCAATACAGAATAATTTTCAATACACTTTCTTACATATGTTGACATGAAATATATAAATTCCAATACAACAAACTTCAACCATATGTATTTCATATATATTACATACATAAATTGGAATAGCACACAAAAAATTTCAACATGATAAAGTTGATCGCAACACCTAAAACAACAAAAAGAAATAGGTATCACTCAAAGTCGTTATAAGTATTCTCCTCTAGAGATCTAGATGGATATTTTTCAAAATGTTGAAAAATATATGAAGTGCTAACTTACACATTATTTTTTTTCTATCTTCAAAATCTTCTATTACATTTCATTCTCTTTATTCAATCTTTATTCTTTTTTTTAATCTCTTCAATCTATTTTTGTATTTCTTCTTTCTTTTATCGTATCTTTTCAATCTGTTTTTGTATTTCTTCATTCTTTTATTGTATCTCTTCATTTTTAATGTACAAATTATCTTGAATTTTTTATTTCTCCTCCCGCAATTGCTCATCAAATAAATTATTGTAATTGGAAAAGGTAGATGATTAGCTTCAGATAGAACCTAGATAAAATATCAATATATAGGTACTAAGACTATACACTCACCATTTTTTGGCTCTACTCCAATGGCCTGAAAGTAAATATACACAACATTAATCTCTTGAGCCTCCATAGATTGATATGTCACATGAGAAGCAATGGAAACTATATTCTCCATAGCTTTGTACAATTGTATAATACAATATAACATTGTATTTTTGGAGAAACAAACATAATAACAACATAAAAATATTATGGGCTACAGTATGAAACCAACACATACCACATCTCATCGAATTGAAATGATGAAGTCATGAAAATATTACAATTCACATAACATAAATAAATAAGAAAATAAATGAATCCATTTGTAATCTTGAAAAACATGTTAATGCGAATTTAACAATGTCTTGGCATTGTTAGTTGTCCAGAAACCATGTATATATTGTAATTCACATAGCATACCTTGCCTCTTGCAAGGAACTTTGACAAAGGCCCACCTCGCCCGAAACCATGTTAAGTAATTTAGAAACATATGCACTTTTTTAAGATAATTTCCGTAACTTATATATTATTGAAGGGATCCATTTTTATTAGACTTTCCATATTTAAGTGATGACTTAACATAATGTTATGTTCAAAAACATATTTGTATAATTTTATACAAAGAGAATATCATAAATGAATCGATGACATTTTTATTAGATTTTCTATATTATATATTCTTTTTATTTGATGTTAGATATTAAGAATCTTTTAAATATCAAGAAAAAATTGAAGGGAGTCATTATAAAAACTTATGACTATTAAATAATAGAAGATAATTTATAAGGAAAATAAATTGTTTTGGTTGAATTAAAAGATTGGATTTGTTTTTCCGTACTCAGTGAGAGTGATTAAATAGAAATAAAATTTTGACAACACCCAACTTTTAGCTCCACGAGAACCAAGCCATTGAAAGATCTCTACATGTAGTAGGAAAGCCAGTACACTTGGGGTTCCTAGGGGATTGGGTCGTAGATTTGTATATCCAACCCAAGAGTGTACAAGAGTGAGCACTAAAGCAAGGGATGAATAATCTGTCCTTTTATTGGATCGTTGATGTATATGTTACGATGTCTTCGGATGAAAGAGGGTCAGATGCAAGACCGGCTATCATATACGGTCAACCCTTCTAATTGCTTTGATAATATTTTTTTTCATGAAAATATTTAAATTCATATGACATAATAAAAGTAGAAAATGAAAAACTTACATTAATATCATTTGATTACTTATCCACAAATGATATATCCTTGTTTTTATGCTTGTGCTTGAACACCTCAAATGGTATTGGTGGGCATCCCAACTCAGCTTCCTAAAAATAAATAATATTAAATAATGATGTACATGAAATATTTTCATTAATTTAGCATTCTTTACATTCAGAAAGTTTAACATAAAAATTAAATTGAAATGAGACTAATACCAAATATATAGAATATTGGTAAGTCATTTTTGAACCACCAATATATTTTGAATGTCATGATCATTCACCTACTTTCTCTATTCAATTATTTTTGACACCAAGTGGGATAAAGCCATGAACTTTCCCTATTCTATTATTCTCACAATTTTTTCCAAACATCTTGAGGAATTCTATCTGACTTTGCATCTTATCATATTTTTTTTCCATTTTCTAAGTTTGTCATTGTATCTTATATTAGTCGTATGTTTCCATGTATCATTCATAGAGATTAACAAAATATTATTCTATTTATATTTTTTTTGCAACAAACAAAAAATAAAAGAATAATATATTGTTTTGCATTATTTTTGTTATAATTTTAATAAATAATAATCTTAAAATTTGCTACAATCATTAAATTGTACTTCAAATTCTTCAAAATAATATTCCTTCATATTTGATGGCACTTTTTCAACTTTTTTGGGGTTTCAGGCATAAAATCTAATCTAATTAGAACATAAACACTGTGGAATTTATAATTTTTATCTATTAACCCACCAATGATCACATGTGTTTCATAAAAACATGAAATAATAAACAAAACTTACCTCTTGTAGATCGATTTGTCAAGCCTTCAAGTCTATGACTTGGTTTATTTAGATCTTTAAAGGTACCACCTTTTGAAAAATGACCACCCTCCACAAGTATTCACACACGAACAAATAACAAAACGATCTTGTTGAATACTAGTTCAGTTTTGTCTTCTCAAAAATGAAATTAGGATTTTTTTGTTTTCTCTATTTTGAATGTTCTATGAGTAAAAAGTGATGAATACTTACCATATATGTCACACACACACCCACATATATATAAGTCTGTTAGTTTTTAATTAAAATCCAAATTTTATTTAAAACTCTTTTAATTAATAACAATTTAAATTCAAATCTAAATTTTATTTAAAACTCTTTTAAATAAATAACAATTTTAATTCAAATCCAACTTTTATTTAAAACTCTTTTATAGATTATTTTTTTATCCAATAAGAAAATATAACAGATTAATTATTTATTAAAATCACGAATTTAAACTTTCTCAAAATTAAATTCGAATTTAAATAGTAGCTAATTATTATTTGTAAATTAAAATAATATCATTATTTTAAAATTACTACAGAGAGTGAGAAACTATAACCGATACTATTCTTTCTTAATATGCGATCATATAGGTTCAATTAATATTAGTAGTAGGTCTAAATCATATTTTGATCCTATAAATAATGAGTGGCCTCTAGGAAGACATTATGACTATCCAAGTTAAATGAAAAGCTCATGATCCGATTCAACCTTAATATAGCAAATAACATAATTCTTTTGTCTCGTGATATCTTTATAGAATATAAGACATAGACAAAGTAAACCTTATATCATTTTATCTTTGATTACTCGAAACTCAATTAGACTGACTAAATAAATGATATTGATCTCCATCAATTCATTTGAGCATGGTTATGCATTTCTCAGTCTCAATTGTCGAGGGGACCCAGATATATCTCTCTTATAATAAGAGGGACAAATTCCATCTTAATCACTCATATCTCACTATATAATTTTTATTATGTTAAAGTATAACCTTTATAGTCACTTGATTAAAAACAATATTTAATTATATCAAAATACAATATTCCTTATGTTAAGAACTATAGCGATCTCGGGCCAAAAAATTTAATGACCCAACTATTAGAGATTAACTCATGACTTTGATCCATGTATTAATCTCAATACAAGTCTATCCAATATCTATTCTCAACAAATAAATATAAATTTGATTTGTATCTCATACATATATTCATCCCATGAATATCAATCAAACTTTATATTAATCTTTATTCATTGTTATCACATAAAAATAACCGATTATGGATATTTATAATATATAATAATATTATTCAAGGATATTATTAATAATAAACATGCAAATTATAATAATTATTTCTCACAAATAGTCAAAATATCATGTCCATGCGATAGGCTTAGGCACTATTACTAATAGTAACAACCATGACTTAGGCCTAATATCTATGTAACACAAAATTACAGTACTATTAAGTGACCATGGCTTCATACCTTGGTCATCTCATCATCCATAAAGGGTCAAGCACTAGGAAATGGCCATGGTGTGATGAATGACTTCACATTTTAATATATAGTCACAACACTATATAGAAGCCATGGTGTTTGCAATGATCTTTATTGAATTTTATATAATTGTGGAGTGAAAAATACTCGTGACACTAATAAGGTCTCTCGTATGTTGGTCATGACCACTATGCTAGAAAATGGCAATAATACATAATTATTCTCTTCTTTCATATATCATATTAGGGGGTACTAAAAAGTCACTAGTGTTTAGTAACCATACTATCTATGGTCACTAGGTAGAATAAAGTGAGCATACAACTATGATGTGATTATTTTCTCATTATTAAAATTTTTAATAACCATAAATAAATAAATGTTAATAGAATTTTTTTTAGTGACCACTAATTGTGGCCATTATCTTAAAGACCACAAAAAATAAAAATAAATTGTTTTCTCACTATTAAAATTTTCAATAATCATAAACCATGAATTAGTAGTTGAATGCTCACTTTATTCTACCTAGTAACCATAGAAAAATATGGTCACTGAACACTAGTGACTTGTTAGAGACCACTATGTGAACTATATTATCACCAATTCTCATGCCTAAATTGGCCCCAATTTTTCTTCTCACTCCATCAAGGTGGTTGTAATGTGGTCACAACATAGTCTTAATCTCAATGTGGCCATTATCTTAACGATTTATCTTTGATCTTCATTGCATTCATTATGATTGTAATGTGGTTAATAGGTTTATATCACATTACTGTGGCCACAATATGTGGTCACAATTTTGTAGTTTTTTGTAATGATATACTTGATTTTAATACTTTTTTTATGTTTATGATTCTTTTTGGATAAAAATAATTTTGATTTTCAATTAATTCCTATTTGTCAAAGTCAAAAAAAATGTTTGAACGGTTGAACCTCATTTTTTAGCATGCAAAAATTAAAATAATTTTTATATATCTTTTTGATGAATAACACTCTTGCAATATATTAAATTGATAAAATAAGAATACTTACTAATTCTTGATAATATTTGATTTACATTCAATGACATCCATTCCTTGTTACTTATTGATTTGTTTTTCCAAAAATTTAAATGTTTGATAAAATGTGATCATATAATGGCTTTCAATATCTTTAATAAAGTTTGTTGAATCTCATATATGTTTGATGATATTAATATTATTGATATCTTTAATAAATTTATCCATATTCAATGAAATGTTGTCATAATCTAAAGTATTCAATAATATCATAGGATATAGATAACATTAAATCATGATAATAGATATATTATAAGGAAAATAATGCAAACGGGTCTTGAAACAAAAATATAAAAAAACGCCCCAATTTAAAAAATCACCAAAGTGAAAAATATTTATGTTCTCAAACTATTAGATATGGAAATCCAAAATTACACATCCTCTCATTAGAAAAATTTCTAGGTCACCCCATCATATAAGTATTAAAAACATATATACATATTGTGTTTTCGATAAATATGTGTATATAAGATTTTTTTTTTCAAAAACATATATACACAATATATGTTTTCTAACTATATATGTTTCATTTTCTGAAAACTAATTCTTAATATGTATTTCGAAAACATATACAATTTTGTGTAGATACATTTTCAGAAATATATATATATACATAGTATATATTTTTGGTGCATATACATATTTCTAAAAATATATACAATATTATGTGTATATACATTTTTTGAAAAATATATATACACATAATATGTTTTAAAAAAACACATGTAGTATATGGTATTCAAAAAGCATATACTACATAACTTCCACACTGCATAACTTTAAAATTTAAGAACTTCAAATTGTTGTGGTGTTTCTATGCGATTTATATATGGATAAAGAGCCCATTAAAACCCCTTTTATATGTAATCTATTTCAGACTTTAACTATTTTCTTTTTTAAAAATATGATAAATTTATTATATTGCATGTTCTACAAATCTAAATTCAACATATTTTAAGTTATAGCTAGATTCAAACTTATAAATTATAATTTAAGAATTTTTTTAAAAAAATTTTTCCTTGCTAAAAAGACATCGATCAACTACTAATAAGCCAATCAATGACTCATATGTTGTGGCTTTTCACTGATTAATTTTTTGATTTACATCACAATTATTGATTGAGTTTTAAAAACTCAAAATGTACACATACTATATTTATATCCTTGTGTATTTTAAAATTTAACAAGCATTATTATTTTTAATTCATATCTTTTAAAAATTGTCTTTATTTTAATAAGCATGCATAAAATCAATACATTGTGTATATATGTATGTACCCGCATGTGTGAATGCATGGAAAAACCAATAACCAATTTGGTTGATCCATGGCCAAAATGATTTTTCTCTCCAATTTTATTAATATCATAACAAAGAGCATGATGCAAATGTGAGGCTCAGATCAATGTCATAACAACGAACAATATATATATATATATAGCCTAAACTTTTTTCATGTCTGTGTTTTCATGTGTTTGGGTACATATTTGTATCAATGTATATGCCTTTATATCAACACACATATATATATGTATACGTTCACAATATTATAGTTTTATAATATATGTGTATGTGTGTGTTGTGTAAAGCCTAAAATTTGTTCATGTCTGTGTGAACATGTGTCTGGGTACATATATATATGTACTAAAGTATTTGCCTTCATATAAACACATAGACACTTATATATTCACATCACTCAAAAAAATCTTATGGTTTTTTAATATATACGTGTGTGTGTGTGTGTGTGTGTGTGTTAATCAACAAATGTGCATACAAACATATGCACAAACAAACAAGATTTTATATTCACATACATGTTTCATACATACATTTATTCTTACCAAAACTATACACACACATATTCATATGCTACACAACTTCACATGACAAACTCAATGTAGTGTATCTATACCTCAAATTATAAACATAACATATATATACGTCTGTTCCCATTTATATCACATAATTATATGTACATGTAAACAAAAGGTTACACATACACAATATAATATCTAATTTTTTAAATCAACATTTTCACTATGTATATATTATTTCTTTCTTTAACTTTTCACAATTTACTTCCACACATACACATTATATTTAGCTACATATAGATACATGCAAAATTGAATAGTCAAAACTTAATTATGGAGCACAAGTGTGAGTACTAAATCTACACACACTTGCATGAAAGGACATTTATCTCCCTTCCCAAAATGTAAGGGTTATTAGTATAATTCTTTTTCTTTCATGAGATCTTAAGAGATGAATGAGCGGATAATAATTTACATATAGAAGATGATGAAGAATAAGAAAAAAAACACATAGCAGTAGTAGTAGAAGTAGTTGAAGAAGTAGTAGAAGAAGAAAAGAGATAAAAACGATGAAAAAAAAGAAATTGATAGAAAAAATTAAAGCCTAAATACTATTGCATTATAGTAATTACCAAACATGTAATGGAATTAAAAACTAACATGC
The DNA here is from genome assembly GCA_029783825.1 of Sapria himalayana. NCBI lineage: Eukaryota > Viridiplantae > Streptophyta > Magnoliopsida > Malpighiales > Rafflesiaceae > Sapria > Sapria himalayana. The sequence goes on along the minus strand of JAREIK010002602.1, from coordinate 1,306,857 downwards.
AAGTGTACACATATACACATTATGCACACACAAACTCTAAAAATTCTGAAGATAAGAACCAACAAAATTTTAAATATATTTTTTCAATCACAATGCTAAATGCATGTCATACATAATATATTCGAACTCATCTAAAATTAAAAATACATACTATCAAAAACAAATACACAAATCTAGTATAATTTTTGTTAGGAATGAAATCCCTTAATCAAGATAACACTTATGGTTTAAATTGTTATTTATTTTCTTGTTTTTGGGATGAATATTGATGCAATGATATTCAATACACACCTTAAAATCAAGAGCTATGTGTGTAACTTGAGTCTTCTCCGATATGTCATGCTTTGAAGATTTTAGGAAGAAGAAAAATAGTTTGGCCTATTAATTTTCTCCATAAAACTTGAACAAAAAATAAAAATAAAAGAATATGTCACATCGTTTCTAAAAAAGTGATGACATTTCTCTTTTATTTTAGACTTAAATTATTTAATATAGATATATAATCAAATAACAACTTTGATTTTAATTCAAATCCATTAATAAAATTAATTAATTTGCTTTTAGTCAAATTAATCACTCCAATTTTAGTCAAATTATTTTTATTATATATATATATATATATAATCAAATAGTTAATTTGATTTTAGTCAAATTTATCACTCCAATTTTACATACATATATACTTTAAACAAATAAATAAAATCTTTAATTATAATTTGAATGTTTATTATGACACAAGATTAGGATACGAAGTGGATCTTAGCTAAAATAAGATTGTGTTCCCAGTATAAATTATGTTGTGCTATTTAGATTAATTATATTATGAATTAGAAGGATAAGAGAAAGAAATATATAGGAGTAACATGGGAGAGATTTCTTATTCCTTCTAGTATATACTAACTCATATAAAGGCTTCCTATTTATAGGGTTTAATACATGAATATATTAATATATATTTAAATTCGTCAATGAATATATACATCAATACACAAATAAATATACCAATGAATACATACCAATCTATACCAAAATAATACATATAAAGACTCCCTATACTACCCGTTTCAAGATAGTCTCCATTGAAACTGGACTGAGCCAACCTTAGACCTCTCTTTGTTTTCCTCCAACCGTGATCTTTTCCTAATCTCGCTCCCTCGGGGATTTAAGCATTCTCTCATATAAGTTTAAGAGTCTTTTTTCTAATCCTAATAGAATTTCTTCTCCCATTTTTCTCCTATAAGTTCGATTTGCCTTTGCTTCTACCTTTGAGACATCTAGAGATCCTTTTCTAGTTGGAATAGCTTTTCTTCGGCCTTCCTTGTTTCGAGTTCAAGTGATAACTAATAAGGTATTTTCCATTATGAGATGGGTTATAGGTCAATCTGTTGAAAGTTTGAATAAGACACAGGTGAGGGAGAGGGAAGGATTCAATAGTAATAGTCCATACAAGCAAAGGACATTTTTTTTCCATGCGAGCTCCCTTATTTACCCATTTCTTTTCCAGGCTTCAATTCTAATCCTTATTTGGGACTATAATAGGCAGGAAGCACTTTTTCTTTCTGTCCCAAAGCAAGACAAGAAAAGAGGATTTTTTCAATCCAGTAGATCTAGGGCTAGGAAAAAGATCATTAGCCAGCGAGTCAAATAGAAATTCTGTGATCAAGCATTCTTCTTTTTTCATCAATTCATTAATAAAGCTTGTTTTTTGCCTTAAAAAGATGCGGTTTTTTTTGGTTTTTCCTTCCAGCAATTGTATCATTAGTGTTGATCTCCTCTGCTACATCAATGGAGGAGAAGTGCACTTAATCCATAGGGAGTTGGCCTTGGCCAAATAAGGGTTAGAGCTAGTGTCAATCTATAGCCTTTTCAGCCACCAGTGGAAGAAAGATTATATCCTTTCCCTTTCCATACTTATTGCTTTCGCTTTGAGTCCCCCCTACTTCGGTCCAGTGGTTTGTGTTTTTATGGCAGGCCGTAGGAGAGAAAGAGAATACGTTGCAGGTTAGTTTCTTTGAAATGGGGTTTGAGTTGGAATTCCTGGTGGAGTGTTAAGCCCCAATGTTTTGTTAATGTCTTTTTAAGGGTAAGATTGAGTCCATTGTCTAAGGATGGTGGGGGTGTAACCATGTAAGGGCATGAGTGTTTATGAATAGATCTTTCCCGCCTGTTTGATAAAGGGTCTTCATATGTCCGACCTTTATCGGCCTAGTCAATCTCGAAAGCAAACTCAATTGTTGTACTAAGGGATGGAGTGCTCATGTCTTCTTTAAGCGAGTGAGGAAATCCGCTCTTGCCAGACTAGATTGACGTGGAGTCAAAGTCAAGTAGCCCTCAATAGACATACTTCTAAGTTGTGAAATCAAATCTCTCAAGCCTGGTCCTATCTTTCCATTCCTTCTCTGGAATAAAAAGTTCAGGCTAAACTCCACGGAAATCTTCACTTACAGGTTGACCTAGAAGTCAAAGTTTTGATCTCGTCCCATATCATTGACTGAAATGAAGAAGATCATTCGTCCGGTTATCATATCAGTCTTTTGCAAAATGCCGTGAACCTATTTAGCTCTTTATTATCAAACATCTTTTAACTGTCCAGGCAGTCCTATCATTGCAGTACTTGTCCTAGTCCCGAGCCTCTATTTGAGAGGACAGGGATGATGTATCGAATTGACTACTTTCTTGAAGGTAGTGCATATGGTTTCCGTACGTGAAGGATTTGGTGCAAAAGCGATGCTGTCCACAATGGATTCAGATTACGAACTTGTTGGTTGGTGGTGTCCATTCATTCCATTCAGGGGCACGGCGAGGCAGTCTCTCATGCCCGGGACAAGGTTGGTAAGCATACATACCTAGCTCAGCCATTAGAGTGAGAGTGAGAGTCCATTCACGACTAACTTACCAGCAACGAAGAATTCCTCATCCCTTGGATACATAGCCTTAGCTTGGTTCAACAAGTTAGGTGTAGATTGGATAGTGATAAAAGCAAGGGCTGCGAGAATGATCGCAGATAACAAGGCTCGAGAGACCTACTCTTCCAACCCCCAAGAACCAGTGAAGGCGACCCATACGAATTATGTTGATTCCACTCCCCCACAGCCTTAAAGTGACTACCTAGTCCTTCAGTTGGTTGCCCCCTTTTCCATGAGTTGGGATCTCAGAATGATGCTTTTCGCTCGGATGTTGACAATACACAAATGAGTTGGCATCTTCTTTCGTGCAGTGAAATCTCGTGAAGGTTCGGGAAATCCACCGAATGAGGAGCAATAGGTCTCTGGCCAGGTCATACGTAACTAATCCCTCTTCCATTTTCGTATAGAAAGTCCTTGGAATCAAGGAATGAATCGCTCTGATGCGAGGAGACCTTAAGCAAGGCATATGCTTGACACATGTGAATATCACGTTATCCTCCACTAGTTGAATCCAGTCCAATGCAATCCATTTGTCTTCCATCCACTTTTGCTTTCGACCTAGAAGGGCGCTTTCCAATGTCATCAGCATTCGCTGATCACTCTCATTGCACAATGTGTCTGTTTGAGTAGCTTCCACCCAAACCCAAAGAGTCCTTTCCCTCTCAAAGAAGGCCTCCCGCCCAAGCCTGGCTATGTGAAATCTAGAGTATAGTTAGGAGGGAAACCCATGATGTTCCTCAACCTGAGCCAAGTAAGTGTATATCCACCATGACGGCAGAGTTTCCAGATGAGCAGAAAATAGAAAGAATGAAAGCGATGTACATACTGGATTGACCAGCGTGTGCCAACTACTCTACTTCCCTCTTTGAACCTCCCCAATTCACCGTAAGCAATGACCGCAAGCGGACTCTTCGACGTGGTGAGTGGAAAAGTAGGGCAAGGGTTGGAGTCACCGAAGTGGACCTGACAAGCATTAGATTCATTCAATAGCCAAGCTGGAGACCACTCCAAAGTACTAAGAACTTAGTGGAAGAGAGAGCGGGGCAGGAGTAAAAAGCATGCCTTTTTTGATGATGAGTTTCACTTAATTACCGCCTCAACTCACTGCCCGGCCCGAATCAAGCTTGGTCTTTTTTCTCTATTTTTATTCAAACCAAACCCCCACCCCAATAAGTGGCTCACAACCTTCGCTAGAAAGATGGAGCACCAATGATAAATTAACTATCTATACAAACGCCCAATGCTTCGATCTACGGGGGTTGGACATGGAACCCAAGGAAAGGAGGATTCCTCCCCCACATGACTCAATGCCCATTTCATTGACTTATCCGTAATCACTTGCCTTCGATGATGTGCGATGCTGTCAACTCAAACAGGCGAAGAGGGAGCAGATCAGTCCATTACAGTAGGTAGTAGATGAGAGGAGAGGAATCGAGTTTTCAAGAAACAATCCCCATTGGTTTGGAAACTGCCACTATAACCAGATGGGCTTAAGGGATTACCACACCGCGGGCTCGGTGGATGGCGAAGGAAGGGAACATGGACTGCAAGGCAAGGAAGAGAATAAAATAAAAGGAGAGTTCATATTGCACTTCTGGAATTGGAAAGAGGAGACGGACGAGCTATGATAAGTCAGAAGTTCATTCCCGGCCTGGCTCAGTTATGAAAGAAAGAGGACTAGTCTAGCAGGAAGCACCACACCGCATTCTTCTTCTTGTACCTACAATTGCTTATCAGCTATTTTCACAATTGTATCAGAAGGAGCTACGATCCCAACCCAAATCATGCATTGGATGGATGCCCGGGCATTGAGAAGAAAGGATGCTTTCAAAGGTGAAAAGCCATGGTGCGAGGCTCATAATGAGACAACAACAATTGATTCCAACTAATATCTTTTTCCAACTATTTATTTTCTTTCTTTAAAGTTGGAAAATCTGATTCATCAAAATGATAATCAACAAAATGAGCCATAAATAAATCTCAAGTTGATGGCTCTAAATATATGATTATCAATGAAGATTTATATCTAACATTTATTCCCAATCTTTTTTGGGGACTCATCTTAGTGTGTTGTGGTGGAGCAATTAGAACATATACAGCACCCCCAAAAATCCTTAGATAAAAAATATTTGGTTCTCAACCAAAACTAATTGTAAAGGAAAGAACCCATGATAATTTATTGGTCTAATATGAATCAGTTCTGCTGCATGCAAAATAGTATGGCCCCAAGCAGAAGTTGGGAGCTTTATCCTTATTAGCAATAGCCTTGCAATCAATTGAAGGTATTTAATAAACGATTCTGCAAAACCATTTTGTGTATGAATATATGTTATAGGATGTTCAATAGTTATTTTAATAAACATACAATAATCATTAAAAGCTTGGAAAATAAATTCTTCAGCATTGTCAAGACGAATTGACTTAATCAGATAATCTGGAAATAATCCCATAACTGATTATTTTGAGCAAACAATCTAGCAAATGCTTGGTTACACATTGATAACAAATAGACATGTGACCCTCTCTTTGATGCATCAATTAGAATCATAAAATATCAAATTGGTCAACATGGTGGATGAATAAGTCCACATATATCACCATGTATATGTTGCAAAAATGCAAGGGGTTCTATCCTTATTTTTGTTGGTGATGGCCTTATAATTAAATTTTCTTAAGAATAAGCAGCACATGAAAATTCATTGGACAAAAAAATCTTTTGATTTTTTAGTGAATGCCCACTTGAAGTTTTAATGATTCTCCACATCATTATAGACATAGGATGTCCCAATCAGTCATGCCGAATAATAAAATTATTTTTATCAGTAAACTTCAACTTTACTATGACATTTGCCTCGAGTATGCTTATATTTGTGTAGTACAAATCAGAGGAAAAAGCATGTAATTTTTCCAATTTATATTTTTTACCCAAGATAATGTTGGTAATATATAAATACTCAGTGTTGTCTTATTTTGTAGTCTCAATATGATATCCATTTCATTGAATATATTTAAAACTCAATAAATTTTTTTGAGACTATAAAATATAATGCATTATCAATATAAATTTTTGTTCCTCCAGGTAACAATATATTAGTTCTATTAGAGCATTCAATCAATTTTGCACTACCCGATATTGTATTCACATCTGATCCTTGCATTATTAAAAAGAAAGAATTTTTTATCCTTAAGTATAGCATACTATTGATGCACTACCTATGAGACACATATCATTGTTATCAATTAAGGATCCCACCATATGAGTTTTCATATTTTTCATGAGAAACAAGATATATAATCAGAAAATCATAAAATAACGCACAACAAAAAAACTTTTATTATTCAGTAGTATGATGACTTTCATATTAGTAGACCCAAACACATAAATATAAACAAGAAATATTTTATTTTTGGAGATTTTCATCACCAAACAAGTGTTTAATATTCGCTACAGGCTGAATAAAGAAATCAGCAACATCCAGATGAGTCATATCATAAAGGTCGTGATCAACACTCTCATCTTTAAAAATATAATTTATATCTACGACTTTTTTATCTTTCTTTTTTAGTGATTATTGGTAAAGATCAACCAAATATTTTGTTGTACGAAAGGTACGTGACCAATGGCCTTTCATGCCACAGCGATAACATAAATTTGTTACCATTTTGCTATTTTCACTACTTTTGTTATTTTTTTTAATATTCTCCCCCCTTTGATATTCTGATACATTCTTGGATTCACTACTAAAAATTATGATAATACCGACCAAAAAATTTGGTCGGTAATAACTGTCCAAAACATGACCAGTTAGTGACCAAAAAAGGGTATCCAAAAAAAAATTTTTGACTAAAGACCGACCAAAATTATCGACTAAATGTTTTTGGTCTGGAGTTAGTTTGTAGAGTGGTTATCGAATATATTACCGACCATTTAACGACCTATCATTATAATTAGACATACAATATATTTTTCAAATTATTTATAGTTTCGTACTTACAGACCATTTACCTACCACATATATAGGTCGATAATTACTAACTAATTCACAACTAATTTAGAAATCCAAAGAGGCACATCGAAGAAAGATACTTTCGACCACATTTCCGACCAACTACTAGAGGTGTCAAATGGAATGTGCCGGGCCTGACTGACCCGTTTTTAGCCGGGCTGACCATGCTTTCATGTCGGGCCAGGCACGGCATGGTTACTGTATCATGACGTGCTTGGCCCGGCATGATTTCGTGAAGGTCAGCCTGGCACGAGCCCTCGACACAAATCCGCCAGGTTCGGCACAGTCGAGCCGAACCACTAATTAAAAAAAATTAGGGTTTCGGCGAGCACCGTCGCGCCGCCACGCAGCTGAACCCCTAATTTAAAAAAAAATTAGGGTTTTGAAGCACACCGTCTCACCGCTTCACTGCCGAAACCCTAATTTAAAGAAAATTAGGGTTTCTCGGCTCGTGCCAAGGTACCGTGCCAGTTAGGCCATGGTACAATGCCGGGCCAGACTCGACACGAGGCCCAGTTGGCCTCGGCATGGCACGACATGGTTGGTGCCGTGGACATGCACGACACAGGCATGGGCATGGAAAATTCTCGTGTCGTGCCTCGTGCCGGACGGGCCGGCCCGGCCCGGCTCTGTTGACACATCTACCAACTACCAACCATATATTACAGACCAAATATATTTGGTCAGGAATATGGATGGTAAATTAGGATGAAATTAGCAAAAAATATTCTCAGAAGATTATCGACTATTTAACGACTAAAAATATATAACCATTAAAAATGGTCGGTACAGTGGTTATCCAATATATTTATAAGGTCATAATTACCAACCAAATTACCAATCGAATATATAGGTTGGTAATTACTGACTATTTCACGATCAAATATTGACCATACCTACCGACCAAATATTTTTGGTCCGAAATTGGTCAGTAAATTAGGATTGAAATAGCGAATAGAAATTGCCGACAAATTATAGTCTATTTAATGACCAAAAACATATTACTACTAAAATTGGTCGGTAAAGGATAATTACAAATACTTATAGATTTGTTCTCACCGACTATAATTTTGGTTGATAATTCATTGTTTTAATTTTTTGATTTGAAAATCATTTGCTAGGTCATTAAAATCTAAAATCATCGAAACTCCATTTTTTTTTATTTAGAGCCGACTGTAAGCATGAAATCGAAAAAATTTGATCTTTATTTTGAATCCAGGTATGTTTTTCTTTATTATTCTCCTTCAAATTACTTATACACATCTCTGTTTCTTTGAATTATATATAGACAATTGGAATTTCATTTTTCAGTATATACGAGTATTATGTTTTTTTTTCTCATCTTAATTTCTTAATTTTTGCTTCAATTTAAATTTAACCTAACATGATTTTGACTCGACACAATTAATTAAATTATAATTTTTTATTTTTTAAAATTTGTCCAACTAATATTTAGATTTTAGGGTTTTAGTGATTTTGATTTCAATTACAAGATGTTTGCATCCGAATAATCTTATGTTAATGATTTATAATTATATAATCATATGACATTATGTATACATGGCTATACTCTAATATATATATATATAATGATTTATGTTAAATCAAACTTTTATTTAATATTAATCTTAAATGTCTATAATAGTATATATAAACTTTTATACATCTATATAATTGTATGATATTATGTATAAATGTCTATATTTTAATATATATAAATGTATTACATTATAAATACACATTTATATGTTTGTATAAACATATAATGTTATATATAAATATGTATACATATGCATTAATATTTATAAATATCTATACAAAATTTACATTAAACTATCCATTTATATATTTTTTTTATATAACATTTATGTAATATTAAATGATTATACAATTTTGTAAATATTTATATTACATATTATTTTTTATATAAATATAGAATATTTATAATGTTTATATAAATGTGATATATATACTATATATTATTTATAAAAGTGTTACATATAAATATAATAATATTTAAGTAACATTAATGAAAATATTTTATTCACAAATATTATATAGATACAAGTGTTTAATTATATAATCATATGTCATTTTATATAAAAGTATTCATAACTATATTTATACTAAAGTAAACTATTTTTTTAAATATATTTATAACTTTACATAATTAATTTGTAACTATATAATAATGTATAACTATATGTATAATTCTATATAACTATATTTTTTAAAAAAATATACTATATGTATACTAATATATAACTATATATAATTATATTTTACTAAATGTATACCTATATAAATGATAATTATAATTATATCTTTAACTACATACATATTTATAACTATATGTGTATTCTTTATATAAATATTTGTATAAATATATAACACTCTATATAATTAAATATAACTATATTTGTAACTATATATACATATATGTATTTATATAATTAAATTAAAATATTTATTTATAACATTGTATATATTTATGTATAACTACTTATCACTACTTGTAATAATATATCTATATATAACTATTTGTTTAATTATATATATCTATTTATAACTATATATATTATATGAATAATAATATATAACTATGAATAATTGTGTCTTACTATATGTATAGCAATAAAAGCTTTATACATAATAATATTTAAATATATAAATTACAACTTATATTTAAAATATATTTGTATATGTTAGTATATAAAAAAGTATTTTACTATATCTATACCTATACATAACTATATGTATAAATATATAAAATTAAATGAACAAATATATAAACCTACATGTATAAATATATGTTTACCTATATGTGCAACTATATGTATAACAACATGTAATTATATTTATTATTACATGTATAACAACATACAACATTATGTTAAACTATATGTGTATAACTATATATAAATATTAGTATAACTAAATAAATGTCTATATAATTATATATAACTATATTTGTAACTATATATACGTATATGTATTAATATAATTAAATCAAAATATTTTTTTATAACGTTGTTTATATTTATGTATAACTATTTATAACTATTTGTATGAATATATCTATATATAACTATATGTTTAATTATATATAACTATATATATTATATGTAAAAAACAATATAAAACAATAAATAATTGTATCTTACTATGTGTATAACTTTAAAAGTTTTATGCATAATTATATTTAAATATTAAATTTACAGCTTATATTTAATATATACTTGTATATAGTAGTATATATAAAAGTATTTTACTATATCTATACCTATACATTACTAAATGTATATTATATAAAATTAAAAGAACAAATATATAAACCTTCATGTATAAATATATGTTTAACTATATGTGTACCTATATGTATAACCATATGTAACGATATTTATAATTTCATGTATAACAACATACAACATTATGTTAAACCATATGTGTATAACTATATACAAATATTTATATATCTAAATAAATGTCTATATAATTATATATAACTATAATTAGAGACAATTGCATTTGTTAAAAAAATGATTTTTTAACTAGTTATGGAATATGATCGTGAATGGATGTATAAGGGTCGAATAGTAAATAATTTTGTTCTCTAATGAATGGGAGAATAAAGTTGATGAATTTGTTGTGTTTGCTCTGAGACATCTTGAGTGTGTGATTGGTGATACAAATATAAGGTGTCATTGTACTTTAGTTAAATGTCAGAATAAAAAGTTTTTGAATGTTAAGACTGTGAAGATGCATTTGTATAGAAATGGTTTTGTGGTGGATTACTATGTTTGGATATACCATGGTGAGAAGCAAGTCCACCAAAGGAGTTCAAGTTCAGTACGAGTGTTAGTAAGTGAAACTAATCAGATGGTCTTAGATAATATTAATCACACTACATATTATAAAATAGTTTTTGATGCTGTGGGTCCTGAATTCAACCCAAATGAGGAACCCAATGCCAAGGCAAGGAATTTCTATGACATAATTTGAGCTAGAGACAAACCTGTATATAAGGGAAATTCTAAGCATACTCAACTTTCTATAGCCATGAAGATGTTAGAAATAAAGTGCATACATAGGTGTTCGCAGGCATGATTTGATGATATGTCTAAATTCATTCAAGAATTATTGCCAAGAGATAATCTGATGCCATTGGATTTATACAGCATGAAGAAGTTAGTTAGAGGTTTGGGATTACCTGTACAGGTCATTCATTATTGTGTGAATAACTGTATGATATACTGGGGTGATGATAGTGACCTTAATAGTTGTAAAATATGTGGGCATGCTCGGTACAAGCAAAATGTTAGGGATTCTGGAAATAGATTATATATACGTAAGTTGAAGGTGCCGTATAAAAAGATGCACTATTTTTCAATAACACCTAGGTTACAGAGATTATATGCATCAACTGCAACAGCCAATGAAATGAGTCGGCATTCAGAGCATTATTTGGAGGATGGTAAGATGTGTCCTCTTCTAATGCCCATGCTTGGAAATATTTTGATGGGTATTTTTTTGATTTTTCTTTTGAAGTTCAAAATATTAGGCTGGGATTATTTGTTGATAGTTTTCAACCATTTGGTCAATCTGGACTGCAATATTCTTTGTGGCCTATGGTGGTGACCCCATATAATTTTCTTCTAGACTTATGTACCATAGAAAATTTTATGTTTTTAACTGTGTTAGTGTCAGGGCCTATGAATCCAAAGGAAAAGATAGATATTTTCTTACAGCCATTAATAATGGAGTTGAAAAGTCTTTGGGGTATTGGGGTTCAAATTTATGATATTTCCAAATGGAAAAACTTTCAAAAGCACACTGCTCTCATGTAGACCATAAATGACTTTCCAGCATATTCTATGATGTCTGGGTGAAGTACAATGTATATATTGGCATGTTTGCATTGTATGGAATATTCTGATGCTTTTAGATTAATTAAGAGTGGAAAATAGTCATGCTTTAACAACCATCAGAAGTTTTTACCCATTAATCATCCGTATCTACGTAACACTAAAGATTTCATTAAGAATAGAAAGGTTACTAAACAATTCATGGGGGTTAGATCTAGGGATGATATTCTGTAGGAATTGAATAACAGAGGCTTGAGGAAGGTGATAGATGTTGATGCTAAGGTTGTGAATGCATATATATCTACGACTTGTGGGTGGAATAAAAGAAGTATTTTCTGAAATTTGCTCTACTGGCATGAACACTTGCTCAAACACAATCTTGTGAGAAAAATGTGTTTGACAATATTTTCAATACAGTGTTTAACATTCTAGAGAAAACTAAGGACACTTACAAATCAAGAGATGAGTTGAATAAATATTGTCGTCGTCCTCAATTTGCAAAAAATTTTGTCACCATTAAATACCCTGATGTGCCATTATTCTGAATAATTCATAGAAGAAGGTTGTGTTGGAGTGGGTAAAAAAACATAGATTTTCATATGGGCATGCTTCTAATCTGGGGAGATGTGTGGATGTGAAAAAACATGAGATGTTTGGCATGAAGAGTCATGATTATCATGTATTCATGCAAAGGTTATTACCAATTGTTCTTGGAGAATTCCTACCTAATAGAATATGAGAGCCGACAACTGAGATTTCTTTATTATTCAAGCAACTAACTTCTTCTTCATTGACTAATGAGGAGTTGAGGAATCTGGATGAACAAATTCTAGTTATCTTATGCAATCTTTAGAAAATCTTTCCTCCTAGTTTTTTTTGATTCAATGGAACATCTTCCAGTGCACTTAGATTATGAAGTTAGGATTGCTGGTTATGTCCATTATCATTGGATGTATCCTCTAGAAAGGCAATATTAATTCACTAAACTATTTCTTTTTCTATATATATATATATTTATATATACACAAAAATGACTTGTAATTTTCAATAATCTTTTCGTAGATACTTGAAGAAAATAAAGCATACAATAATGAATAATGCTCAAGATGAGGGTTTTATATCAATAGGTTATATTATGGATGAGGCTGTAAAATTTTCATCATTCTATTTCAAATAAGGAGATCAACTTTTCAACTTAAGGAAAAGCGGAATGAAGTTTATCTTTATGACAATGTGGATAATGATATGTTTGAAATTTTCAAGCCTCCGTATAAAGCAATTTATGCTGAAGGAAAAAGGTATCTAGAAGACTATGAATATACTATACCTCATCTATATGTCCTAATGAATTATACAGAGGTTCAACCATTTCATTGAGTAAGTATTTCTTAATAGTCTAATGAGATCTATTTAGCATTATAATTTACTATTTCCTATCAATGTATCAATTATTTTTAATTTTTTTTAGTGATTTTGTTATAGATAAACGTAAAAAGTTTTCAAACATGAATGAAGAAGCTATCAATGCCGTGATGGAGCAAAAATTTTCACCATTTTTTGAAAACTGTGTATTTTTACTTATAATGATAATCACAAAAAATTTGTATTGTTCTAAAAAAATTTATAATTGTAATCTAAACAATCCACTTAATTTTTATTACAGGTTCATAATCGTGCAAATAAAATTTCTAATCATTATCTTCGAAGTATAGCACAAGGTCCCCTAAGAGAGGTTAGAACGTATAATGGTTACAGTTTGAATGGTTTAAAATTTCACACTAAATCATATGGTAGTTACCGGGCAACAAACAATACGGGAGTACGCATTAAAGGATCTGTATATAATGAAACCGAATATGACTATTACGAGACTCTGGTCAAGTGATCGAGTTAGAATCTGAAGCCCTCCCAGTTAAAAACTATATTATTCAAATGCGAATGGTTTGATCCAACACCACATTTTAGTATTGTTGTCCATCCTCGATATAAACTTGTTAATGTGTATGATAAAAAATAATTTAACAAGTATGAACCTTTTGTCTTAGTAGTACAAGCATCATAGATTTATTATTGTGAATATCTGTGTCGGACTAGTCTTAGAAAGAATTGGAAAGCTGTGTGCAAGATAAAAGCAAATGCTCAAATTGACATCCCCGCATTAAGTATTGATTTCATAGAACTAGCTTTTCAAAATGATGCCAATGATGTTATAATCGAAGATGTGGTGGGAGATGAAGATGTCCTTTTAGTCGTATCTTTTGAGATGGATACAAGTGGGGATGTAGATGTCGATGAAAATTTTATTGATTATGAGAAAGAAACGAGTGATGAAGAGGAGTTTGAAAATGATATCACTACATTTGAAGAAAAGATGAACTAGATTTGGATGATTCTGATGAGAATGAGTAGACAATAAGTTTTATGTTATGTTAATTGTTATTCATTTTTTATTATTTTCATTGTCTTAAGTAATTTTTATAGGTATGGCACGTGGACGAGGTAGAGGCAGCATGTTACAAGGTTGTACGAGTTATGGTATAGGCAGCATGGACTCATGTATGCCTAAAACTGGTAGAGGATCATGGGTGGATGAGACGCCACAGCAGACAGAAAAGGTTGTGAATGTATCGTAGCAGCAGCATCAGCTGACTGATCCACATAATGGTTTTGAGATTTTGATGAATGATCAAGAGATGTGGGAGGGAGAGGAGGGATAGGATGGAAATGTTGGAGAATTTTTCTCAGAACACCCTACAGATGAGACTCTCCCTATTGCTCATTTTGATCATACAATTGATAATCCATAAACTATAAAACTTAACAAATTATTTATTAATTTATTAATTTATTTCTTACTTGCTAATAAATTTTTTGTTATAGGATGAAGTTAAAGTTGTCTTGTTCCATTTCTAGGGTTCTGACTATAATTTTTAGGAAGTCCTTTAAACCTAATAGACATAATTGGAATTCACTCACACATAGAGACCAATTGATGAGTTGAAAAGAATTTATGGTAAATATTACTACCTAAATTTTTTTTATAACTTTTATTTATTCTTTTGTTCGCTGATTACAAATTATTTATTTATAATTGCAGCAAGTTTACAGGTAGACACAGCCAAAGGAGTCGGTCAAAGGTGTGTTTTACAAACATGCTGCCAGTCGGTATAAAGACACCATGTACGAGATCAAAGATAAATGGCTGAAGAAGAAAGAAAAAGATCAGAGTATCCTGGATCATTTTTTCGAGGAGTGGTGGAGCAGATGAGAAGATCTGAATTATAAAAAGAGGTGTGATAAACAGAGCGGCAATCGTAGCTTAGAGTGGGCTGGGGAGGGTAGTGGCATGTCTACACACACTTGTGGATCTCACACTTTTTTTGAGCACGAACGAGCATTGATCTTATTTCTAATTATACTTTTTATGTTTATTCTTTGTGAATTATGTTCAATTATGCCTAAATTTCATTTCTCATTAGAAATTTTTTTCAATATAATTAACGTATGTATTGGGTGCAAGTATAGACATGCAAGGAGGGTAAGAAGTCCACTGCTCCTCGCTTATTCAGATACACTCACACGAAGGCTCATGATGATCAGACTTTCTTTGATCGGAGATCTCATGCAGCAAATGTAAGTTTAAATAAAAAAAATTAAATTTTCTTTTTTTTTCTTTTGAATATAAATTGAAATACTTTTCGTACATTTTTATTAGGCGATATATGAGGAAATGTTAGCTGCTGCGACTCAAGCATATTCCCAATCTACTTCGAATTCATGTGATGGTGCAACGGGTAATTCTCATTTATTAGTTCTACCAGTTGATACGAATTGGATTTGGTATGCAGCAGTTGATGGCAAGGAGAAGATGCCCATCTACGGTGTCGGTATGTCGATATCATCATTCTACTCACATAGATGACTAGACTATGAAGCTTAATTTTCAGGACCAATTTCAAATTTGTTATCAAGGATGGAGGAATTTCAGTACGTGATGCAAAATTCGATACAGTTTCAGTTGGTTGATACCGAGTGATACATGATCGACTATGAGGATGATATGGATAAGTTGCGTATGCATTTTAACTAGCTTACAAAGAAGTTTCAGAAAGGAAGAAAGCAGTTCAACCCTGATGATCTACCTCGGATTGTTCGGCATAATGCTCCAGCTACAGTATCTACTCCATCACTTACAGCAGCACTTGCAGCAATTGCATCAGGACTAGCAGCAGCAGACAACTCTACCCCAGTACCTGACATCTCACCGTGTGGACTAGAAATGTTACAGCATAATGATTATGAAACTAGGTTGGATGATTGAGATTATAAACATTTTTTTTCAATGCCTTAAACTTTGATTTTGGATTTTATTTTTTTATTTTATCTTGATATTTCTAATATATATATGCTATATAGCTGTTTGCTAGAGTTAATTGGATTTCTATTTTGTTAATTTATTTATAAATGTTTCTGCAGCAGCTATATCAAAACTAGAAGCAAATTGAATGTTTTTTTTTTTGTGTTTTCTCTCCTAGTTTCTGCATCAACTATAGAAAAACATCAAAAAAAAAAATTTGGTCGTTAATTACTGCCTGAATTGCGACCAAAACCAACCAAAATTTTTTAATATCAATTGTCGACAAAAGGTCACCAAATGGTCGACAATTCTTTTGGAGATCAATTACTGACCAATGATTTTAAAAAATGTTGATTGGTTTATTGTCGTAATTTTTTGGGTTATTATCGATCGTTTTGTGACCATTTACCGACCAAATGCATTTGGTCGGTAAATGGTTAGAATATAGTCGGAAATTTTGTCTATAAATTATCGGTAATTATCGACCATTTGGAGATCATTTACCGACCTAATGTTTTTGGTCATAAAATAGTTGGAATATCATCGAAAATTGGTTGTCGGTAATTGGTCTCAAAATGGTCGGTGATTACCGACCATTTTGAGACCATGATACGACCAAGTGCTTTTGGTCAGAATTTAGTCTGTAATTATTTGTTGGTGAATGGTCTGTAAATGATCGTTAATTACCGACCATTTAGAGACTATATACCGACCCTATTTATTTGGTCGGAAAATTGTCGGAATATATTTGATAAATGTTTGTCGGTAGAGGATTGCTAAATAGTCGATAATTTATTGACCGACTGATTTTTCATCGATAAAAAATTTAGCGACGAGCAAAATTGCGATCAATGATTTTGATTAGTAAATGATTGCTATTTGGTTTGCTGACAAAAAAAATAGAATTAGCAACCAAAAAATTGGTCGGTAATTCCGTGTTTTTTAGTAGTGGTTGTATATCATAATAGTAACTATTGTGACCATGTTCTCCTTCATGTCCACAACCCTAAATATGACCACAACCACGACCATGACCGTAGCCTTGACTTTGTCCATTTAGAAGGGTGGTATGTTGCCACATTCACTTTAGAAAATGGAGTCGACCCAGTTGGATGAGCCCCATGATTTTTCATCAAAAGCTCATTTTTTTTGTTCGGCCACAAGAAGACATGAAATCAATTCAGAATATTTCCTAAAGTATTTTTCATGATATTACTAATGTAAGAGTACATTGGATGCATGAAAAGTGAAAAATATTTTCTCCAATATATCCTCATCAGTAATTTTTTTCTCCACATAACTGTAATTGAGAACTGATTCTAAATATTACTGAGTTATACTCACACACAGATTTAGAATCTTGCAGTCTCAAATGCATCCAGTCATAACGAGCTTTTGGGAGAATTACCATTTTCTGATATTCATACCTTTCCTTCAAACTGTTCCACAGAACAAGTGGATCCTTTATGGTGAGGTATTTAGTTTTCAATCATTCATGAAGGTGATAACAATGAAAAATCATCTCTTTGGCTTTTTCTTGAATAGATGTTATAATCTTTTCTTTAATTGTATCTCAAAGACCATTTGCATCTAGATGGATTTCAGCATCTAGTATCCATGACAAGAAATTCTTTCCCATGATATCAAGAGTCACAAATTCCAATTTCACAAGATTCAACATAATAATACTCCAAAATACCTTCAATATATCTTTTGAAAATCTAACAGAGCTTCTTGCTGATAACGTATTATGAAATAGAAGGACAAGAGAGCGAGAGATATAAAAGAAACATGGGAGAGATTTCTTATAATGTGTATATAAATACATGAATATATTAATATGTATATAAATATGTCATGGAATATATACATCAATACACAAATAAATGTACCAATTGATAGATATTAATCCATACCAATTAATATAAATTAATCTATGAATAATAAGAGTCACAAGAATATGAATATAGTCAATAGATTAATGAAGAGTTTATGGACATTCATAATATTATTTATAATTTATGCTGTACTATTTACATTAATTATAATTTATTTCATAATATAATTATTATTACACTCTCTTACTTATTCAAAATAATTCAATCTTGTTGTTATTTAATAATTATTAAACTCTCTATGTTAAGATTACATATATTTATCAATTGAATTAAATTAAAGTACAATCTAATTCAATTAATTTCTTATTATTTATTTGAGACCTTACAATTAAATTTTTTGATATAATAAATTAAAATTCACCTATAATATTTGATAATTTAAAAACTTATAAGTATCCTAAAGGGGAATCATTAATACAATTAATAGGGCATGGATCTTAATATTTATCATATAGTTAGTAAAGTAATCAACTCATTGAGTATATTACTCTATTTATAGATATCATTTTTTATGAATTGAAATAATTATTAACAAGTACACCTATCTATTAACTATTTCAAGATTAAGAGCAATAGTAAATAGCGTTTATAATAATGATTGTATATTTTTATTTTATATATTAGAATAAAATAATCAAACCATGGTTGTTATGTTTAATATAGATTAGTATACTAGTACAATAAGTTAGAATTTCACCATTCCCTAGTGTCAATACAAAACCAACTAAAATTATATGCTGTAATCTTACTAATAAAGTGTCAAACTCTATCTAGATTATGAACAATATGTTTATATTCTATAAGAGATGATGTATGGTCTTCTGTGTGTAAGCTGAACTCTACGCATTGAAATCATTTTTTATATAGAATCAAGGACACATGCATATCAATTTTATATGCAAATTAAACTTATTATAAATTCACTTATTAAAAAAACAAAATAAATTGAACCAATCAATTAAAACAAATAATCATAAATGGCTTTCAGTTTACATAGTTCCAACAATTTTAACTATTAAAATAACACACATTGCTAAATTTAAAAAATACCAAACCATATTTCACAATCATAATAAAATACAAATTTTAGTTTTAATATTCAAAAAATAGAAAATTGTAAAAGAAAACACTTGGGTTTTTGGGTATTTCTCCTAGAGATTTCTCGCCCAAAATGGAATAATCCTTTTGCATGTTCCTCCATGAGTTCTAGCAAATATTTTGAGCACACTCATGTATTTATTATGTGTTCCACACCTCATCATACCATGAATAGTAACACAACCAACAAACCAAAAGAAAATTAAATCATTGTACTTATTTTTTAAAAAAGTACAATGGTCTATGATAATCCAAAATGTGGACATAAACAAAACCCAACAAAATCGAAATTGTGGACAATTGTTCTTTTTTTTTTCATATCTATGATAATCCAAAAATGAGAAATTGTTTCTCATTTTATATTTTGTTCTATAATTGTTTCAATTTTCAATGTTCCATATTTTTCATACAACATTAAATTAATCATCTAACTTATTATTTTTCTTCTACCTTTCACTTGTTCTTACAACGTGGAATCCTTCTACCCCTTGTTTTTTTTACTTTGAATTGCATCGCTTATTTTCCTCCTTAGCACACACCTCTTTCTACGTGCTTATCTTCCACTTCTTTCTTTCCTATTAGTTTATTACTCATTTCCTTTTTTTTTGTTTGAAGGACACCTAATAGGACAAATAAATTTATTCTTCAATACTTGCACATAAATAAACATGAAAGAAATTAATAAAATAAAATCTTTATTAAATTAAACTGAATTAAAATTAGACCAAATTCAATTTTTGATTAAACATGATTTAATCATAGTCATACTAGTTTGACCAAACTAAACTTCCTAACATAGGAAGACCCTCCAATCTCTTTAGCCTTAGGTGAGTGGACCAAGATTGATTCAAAATTAAAATTAAAAGGTATAGATCATAAGGAATTCAACTTTATGATATTTCTTGAAACCAAATCTCAATAATCATTTAACTAAAAATTTCTAATAAGTTATACTTTTTGAGAAAATAATCTAAAAATCTTCTATTCTCACAGAGACATCCTCTTTTTTTCTTCTAAACCATAAACTCCTCTTTGATCTGATTAATCCAAAGGAGTGGTTAAATTATTATAATTCTTTTTACCCTCTAACACATAAGTACCACTTCATTTGATTGATCCACAATAACAATTGAAATAGAAATGGTTGTGGAATAAAGGGCATGACTATGAATTTTTCTTGTCTCAAAACAAGCACAAATGTTAGCCATATATATCATCTTCAATCTTTTTGAAGGAATGAATAAAAATAATATAACTGTATTTTTTCTTAATCATATGAATTGTCCACTCACTCTTAGATGATATTATGATAGCATGTGAGGACTATTTCAGTGTGGAAAATTGATTATTCATGCACATATGTCTATGCCTATGCTACCCAAATTCAATGGCTACTTTTTCTAAAAAGAATTTATCCAATCCAAGCAAATTCTAACATGGGCAACATATATGAAATATATTTTTGTATCTATTATCTCAATCACCATTTGACTAATTTTTATTAATCAAATAATTATTCATATGAGCTGTATTATCTAACATTCTCATTGATAACAAGTTCATTTGAATATATAAGATACAATTGGCCAACTTACATATTGTCTCGATCACCATGCTTACATTTCTAAGACAATAATTTTATACATGTATCCCTATCTTGACTATTTCACTACCACCAAGATTATGTATGTCCTTACATATCATTCAAGTGGTTATCCCCTCTTCCCTTCTTGTGTATGCCTAATGCAATCCAACCACTCCCACAAACCACTAAAACATACAATAATGTCATCTTTTAAAATGGATAATTTGATTAGAATAATATAATGAACCCAAATTAAGTAACTTCTAAACTAAATATTTTAGCTCAACCAATATCAAATCAAACATACACCAGCAATCACCATAATCAAGCAACCCATCCTAATACTCCTATGTATCAAAGTGCTCTCATGCCAATTATATGGTATTGGAACCTTTCAATGGTACCACATGATAGGAGAAGCTATTGTAATTTTATTATTCTACTTAAATTTATTAGTTAGATAGTGTTCCAAAAACTCAATGGAAAAAGTATCTTAATAATATAGATTCATAAGTACATAGATAGTACAAGTAGTAAAGATGACTTTCATCCAAACATGAATCCAACATGGATTCGTATTAATAATTTGGTTATTCAACTCATTTTTTATAAAAATATATATTTTAAATTATGGAATTAATTTTAGATCTATAAGTCATACAACTCTTACGTGGGTCATGTGGTATTTGTGCATGGAACATGCGAAGAATGTGCAATGATCATGTCTAGGGTGTACGTAAGGAACTTACAAGGGCAATGACTTGTGGTGCATGATGGATGTGTTGTGAATCAATTATGCTTAGGGTTCTCAAAATATTGTTGGAACACTTGGAGTACAAATCTTAATCTGTCCAAAACTATAATCGAAATCCTCTAAACATTAATAGATCTTTTCCATTAGAATTTACTATCTTACTTCATTCTGAAATATCATTATATTAGACTATAATTTAGTAATTATTTATTTTTGGGTTTTAATTATACTTGTTTGTGTATTCTACCAAGTGTCAGAATAATATTATTTAGGCATATTGAGGTTTATTCTCAAAATACTTTAGACAATAATTTTTGATAATTGATATATATATATATATATAGAATAATATATTTTTGTGTGAACCAAAAATTAAAATTTTCAATTTTAAAGAAAATTAGTCTAGGCTAAATTGAAATTAATTAAAAAAAAATCAAAATGCAATTCAAATTTAGGATAAAATTGAAAATTTATCATGAGAAAATTTTAAATTTAATTAAAATAAAATTTAATTTTTTAAAGTGTTAAAAAATATATTTTGGGAACCAAAAATATATTGTGTTGATTATGCTATCTTTGATAATTATTCAAAAATGAGAAAGTTAAAAGTTTAAATTATGAAAAAATTACTTAACCAAAATTATGAGTATGAAAAGAGTACTAAAATTAAGTATGATATTCAAGCTTCATTTTGC
Source organism: Sapria himalayana (assembly GCA_029783825.1). Classification (NCBI taxonomy): domain Eukaryota; kingdom Viridiplantae; phylum Streptophyta; class Magnoliopsida; order Malpighiales; family Rafflesiaceae; genus Sapria; species Sapria himalayana. The sequence continues at coordinate 1,284,692 of JAREIK010002602.1, read as the reverse complement.
AACAATTGGTATCAAAATGATCAATTGATATTTGGGTGATTTGATAATATTCTAATTCATATGTTTAAGATTTTTTTTATTTTTTATAATTTAAATAATATTCTTTAATATTCTAAAAGATGTTCTTCACATATAACATTTTAAATATACAACAGATGAGGTATATAGAATATGGGAACGATCAAGACTTTACCCTCTAATATCACATATGAAAAAATTGTAGTCACCATGACATGGAACAAAAAAGAGTCGTTATGTTATTTGGAACTTAAACCTTGGTAGAATGTATTATGTATCTTACATGTCATAATATTGAGTTGCAATATAATTATAATGATCTTCAAACTTCTTTGCATCATATTGTTATGATTATATTTTTGGTATAGATTATTAAGTAATATTAATAACATAGTCAAACACAAATTTTTGCTTGGAATCAAATTCGAAATATAGAATATTTGGAGAGTGGATGAATTTGTCATAACGATTCATTTTGTTTTAAAAAATGTTAAGAAATTTTGATCAAATAGTCATTTAAAGAAATGCTTTAGATGATACTCTTAAATTTTGATTAGTGATGTAACTAAGAAGTGACATGATAAATCTCAATTTCAAAAAACATTACAAACAGAGTAGAATGGAAGAGTAACATGGCTTGATATGTTGTTTGATGTTTCACAACTGTGTCATGGTAGATTTTGTGATTTGTTCACTAAAAATTACAAATAAACATGATACAATATGAATAATTTGTAATCAATTGACAAAATTGACAAGATTCATATTAATCAAATCCACTTGCTATTGCATGTATTTCTACTTTTATTAGAAATATTTTACTAAATTTATATATTGAGAGATCTTAATGAATATTAGTTGAAATTATAGTTATTTTAGATAAAATTAGTTGACTTGGTGGAGTGAAAGCATGGAGGAGAGAGAAATAATGAAAAGTTGTGACATTTTCTATATTATAATTTGAGTACACCTTACATTATCTTATTGAGTAGTTGTGGAATCCTATATTGGCCATAATTATACAAATCAAGTCATGACATTCTTTGTACATCATGACTCAACCAGTAAATTAGCACAATCTTACTACTCTATAACACAAATTCATGGCCATGATATTTTTCTAAGAGTCACAGTCATGCTACCTCTACAATATATAATGGTCATAATATATTTTTTATATCATGGAAGCCAAGTATCTCACTGGTATACTTAGTCATGAAAAATATCAATTATATTACTTATTCATCACATAGTCAAAATACTAAGTATTTTGAGTTGCAATATAATTTTTTTTCATAAAATTTTATTCTAGAGAGCATGTACTCTATTTGTTGCCTTTTCTAATACCATAATTTAGTGTTGTAGATAGAAATCACCAAAGTCACAGTCATTCCCAATACTATGACTTAATTTTACAGAGAGTAAATGTATTAATTACCGCTATTCCTAAAGCCTTGACATTTTACTACACTGAGAAAATATTGGTCATGGCCATTCTTGGTGCCATGACATTTTTTCTTGAGAGAATTAATCTCATTCATAGAAATTCTCAATACTATGACATTTTGCTGCATACCATAAAAAATATAAAAACAAGCATAACATTTAATAAAACAAATCAACTCAAATTAAATCAAATTATTTGACCAAATTAGCTCTAAACCAATTAGATCGAATTAGATAGCTCACCTTGAACAAACCCAACACGTGATAATGAAGAACATGAGAAAGTTGTATATCAATCAAATAGTGACATTACATGAGTACGAATGTTCATTATATCAAATAGAAATCCTTATTTCTTTACTAAATTCTATGAGATTTTTAAAAAGGCACTTGGACTATTTAGTATTCAATGTATTGATTTTTTTGGATTATTTCATAATATTTATTTATGTATCTGTAAGAATGAGCTTAAAATAAAATGATTTTACTAAATATAAATTTTGATGTAAATAGATGAATAATAGTAAAGCAAAAGCAATTTGAATAGAATTGGAAAAATTGGTAGAATGCTAACTTGGAGAGCAAAAAAATAATTGAAAGTCATGACATTTTCAATATCATGACTAAATTATACTAGCACAAGCTTATTGAATAGTCGTGATAGCCTTTATTAGTTATAATTCTACAAAATAATTCGTGAACAATTTTATATGTCACAAATCTACTACCTTATTGTAAGAGTCTTTTCATTGTGCAACACTTTCTTTGTGGTCATGTCATTATCTTAGAGTCAATTAGAGGTGTCAAATAGGCCGACCCAGCATAACCTAACCTATTTTTTGGTGGCCTAATCAGGCCACCATGCCATGCCGGACATGGCCCAGCATGGTAAACATGCCGTGCTGGGCATGACACAGCTTGAGAGTGCCAGCCCGATACAGCCCACTAGCCTGGCTCATACATGGGTCATGTCGAGTCGTGGATGGACTTGCCAGGTTGGGCTGGTTGATACCCAATTTTTCTAGTTAGATTAAAATAAATCCAGGCGGGTCCCTAGGCCAATTCATTGTGTCGTAGGGCCAGGCACATGGGTCGTGCCCAGCCCAGCAGGGGCACACGAGCCGTGCCCAGCCCGACACAAGGAATAAATCATGCTGGCCTGACATAACATGAACTATGCCAAGGGTCAGCTTAGCTCGGCCCACGACATGGTTCCAAACCATGCTGTGCCAGGCCAGGCATGACTGAAGTAGGCCGTGCCCAGGCCACCTAACTTATTTGACACCTCTAGAGTTAATGCGCACTAATATTAAAATATAATTTCATCTACAACCTTATTTTCATATTGTGACACCTAATCAGTAACTAGTACCAAAAGTCATGGAAAATTCCAATAACATGACAAATTTGCTACAAAACCAAAATCATATTCATGACAAACTTCTGATGGCGTCACTTTTTATTTTAGAAAGCAAATGTCAAGATTATGACAATTCTCACCGTGACTTTGTACTTCAAAGAGTAAAATATCTCAGTTGCAACATTCTTATAACAATGACTTTATGCTCCATATATATTCTTTTTTGTTTGTGGTATTATTGACACCATGACTATTGGTTCCAAAAAGTATTTATCTCAAATCATGATATTTTTCTTACTGCACTTTTATGTCCTAGAGAAAAATTACTTCAGTAATGACATTAATTACTACCATGATTTTTACATTCCAAAAGATATTTGAAGTTATGCTATAGTCATAACTTCAACATAAAATCATAACTTCCAGCTAAAAAAGCCGAACATTAATTTGATGGGACCTTGAGATATCAAAGGGGACTTAGAGTTTTTGCAAAAAAAAAAAGATGGGGTTACATATTTTGAAAATGAAGCATGCAAAATCCTATGCATTGTGACTTACATCCCCTATTTAGCTTCAAATTAAGGACAAATATAAGCTAGGATTGATTGAGAATAGGATTTGTGACTTAAATCCTCATGTTGTCAATCATTAGGAACATTTGAATTGATGAAATGCACCATAAAATATCTCATACAAATTCTTCTCTATTATATTCATATATGATGATTATGTTTGTATAATATTTAATTGTGGTAATGTTATATTTAGAATATTGATAGATATAAATGTAATTTACAATAGAGATTTAGGGTTCTACTCTAACATATATTTATGCATATTGTCCATAGCGGATGATGGTTGGTATGTCATGGGACAAACTCAAGAGATTCAATCTGAAAGAAATTACAATCCTTTTATCTTTATCTCATGAGATAAACATATGTCTGAAAACCTAAAATTTATGTAAGTTTAATTGATGCAAATATGATATCAATGAAGACAAAAATACAAACAAATTTATAATCATTATATTATACATATTCTAGAAGAGCTGACCTTAAGATGATAAGAATGTTATGTATAATATCTCACCTTTGGGTTTCACCACAGTGTGAGAATCATATATTGGACATGGAAGACTATGGTAGGTAGTCATGAGATACATGTAAGTTGAATTATTTCATATGGTGGTGATGATCATCTAAATTACTTTTTATTATATAATTTCTAAAGGTAAAATCATTAGGAAAATGTATGTTGATTGATGTTAGTATTATGCTCACAAAGTCAAAAATAGAAACATAATTATTATTACATCACTCAATGTCTTTTATGACTTTGAAGATCAGAGATGGAGAATGGAATACATACTCAAATAAAATATCAAGGAAGTTGACATACTACCTAAAAGGGGTAGATTTGTGGATGACTCATAATAAAATAAGTGTGGTTTTGATTTTAAAATGTAGAAGAAAAAATTGTTAAGGGACTATCCTTAGTAGTGACACTCCAAAAATAATAACTTCTCTACATTCCAAAAAGGCACTGGGTCAATTCTACATCAATTTATCATTCATCTGACAATCAAACATATTATTGCTCTAATAATTTAGAAATCTGATCATACACTAGGATGTAAGCCATTCTCAGAGTTTAACTATTCTTCTAGGCCTAAGTTTATCTACTCAACTCAATTATTGTGAGTTCACTGTTGATTAATCAAACTACTCATACAATCACTGTGAGATTAATATTTAGACTTATATTTATCTTTACTATTTATATAACTCATATACTTGCAGATCTTTGATGAATGAAACTAATTATCCAATGAGTCTTAGAAACTATGTCACAAATAAAAAGTTTTGATACCATAATAGTCATAACATGGATACAAATTAAATTAATTTTTTATAAGTAGCATGTTTTCATCATGACTACAAGTAGAGCATAATTATCAAGATGCAAAAAATTTCAAATTATATATTTTTTAAGATGATGGATTATGTATTTTCATTATCTATGATTGATGATGAGAATAATAACTATAACATAAATCAACATTGATATATTTTAAATAATTTTTTATATTCAATGTGTTTAATTCAACTATTTTCCATGAATGATTAAAATAAACTCATGAAGTTCGTGTAGTCAAACCACGTTAAATCGTATTCAATAATAATAGAAAAATGATAATGCATAGTGATCCCAAGATGATGACATGATCAATAATTATTACATTTAATTTAATGCGACTATTAATGCATATGAGATCATCAATCTTAGCATAATGAAAAATGCATATATACTTCAAGTTGAACACTTACAAATTGTAGCTAAATGCTATGAGGCTGAGACCAAATACAAGATGCCTTTTGTAGTTCATTGTTGATGTAAAATACTATACACCACTAGATGTTTTCAATTATAATAATAATAACTCAAACAAACTTAAGGGAGGCTCGTGCAACAAAAAATTTACTAGAATATGTTGTCTCACTTTGCTTTACATTTATATGATTTGATCTTCTCACAAATGTGTTCGCCATAACATGTTTAATACATGCCATTCCATTGAGTGAGAGTCCTTGGCTTGCTTTAGAAACATTTCTTATGGGATGAATTATTTTGTCGGATTAGTTGAGATATATACAAGTTACTTAGATATCCACAATCACGAATAATTATATTCAATTCCATATTCCCCCCCTCCCCCCCCATGTACCTATAATTATATATAGATTTATTATATTCATAATATTTGTAATAAATTATATATGTTATATATAATTTATTTTGATAGACTATTTGTATAACCAAAATATGTTTTTGTTTTAATATTTTTTCATGTAAGTACAGGAAAGAAAATATTAAGAGGATGAGAATGCAGTAATAGCACAATAACAGAGGTCCCACTGTCCAATTAGTGGGCCGAAGAATTTTTTGGAGCAGAATTTGGTCTGTTCGAGTGATTTGACCCACTTCGGTTAATTAAAACGAGAAACTATATTAATATAAATTATTTTTATTTATATTTTTTTGGCTATTGTAATTTTGGTGTGGAACTATTCATCTCTGATTTTTCTCCTCTTTGCGTGATTTTCATCGCGAATGCTTCTACACATATGCTGTAAGAACATTCTGTTTGGTTATAATCTATAAATACATATGCATTTTTCTGGTGGATGTTGCTAATCATGTTGAACGACTAGTGAACTATGTTTTTTTGTGTGTTTTGTTGTGGTTTATTTTCTGCTGTGGTATTGATTCTGTTGTGGTTTTGTTGAATTGTGATAGTAGATATACATATCATTTACTATTGTTTTTTTTATTGTTTTCTTCTTCTGAATATCTAAAATTATAATCGTGAAAGCGGAATTGCCTAATAATACATATTAATTTCCCATAGAAATAACCATAAAATGTTGTCTAATATTCAAGCACATCTTTTAATATATATGTTGATATATATATATATTATTTATTTTCTTATGTTTAAAATCAAATCTCATAGTTTTTTCAAAATAATTAAGGAATGATTCATTGTATAATTATGTTGGCTCAATCATTCTACAAAAAATTCCATAATAAAATGTACATACTAATTCTATCAAAGAATTTTTTGTTGACAAATTATAATTAAGTTCTATAAAATATTAGTTGGACTTTGGAAACTACTTTCAGCATCAAATGATTTATCCAATAACAAAAAAATCAAAATGTAAATTTTACTTGTATTGGAAAATATTTTTTAACTAGGATATTTAAATATAATAAAAAATTTCAACAAATTTTTGTCTCATATTCTTCCAATCCATCTTGTATTATCTCTTGATTTCTCATATATGGGTCTTGGAGCTCTAGTGTTAGCACATGCAAGACCCTCATCCATGTAGCATAAGTAGATTGATTTAAAAAGATATCTTATAAAAGTATATTTGGTATTCATGAGGATCAAACTTGTATCTTCATGGTTGAACGGTCTTTCCCATTAACCTATCATAGGATCATATTGTTAGTAAAAATGTAATATTTAAAATATAATCCAATACATGATTATTAGTTTATTATTATCATAATTACCATTGAATTAATTTGGATCAAAGATACACTTCTACTTCCCCTGATCAAATACTCTTCATTAATTATTTTTAATAAAAACATTTTTTGTTAATTAAGTTTTGCATGGTATAATTTTTTATCATGAAATTCTTTTTTTTTGTAATACATAAAACTAGATGAGTATTATCAAATATATACTTTTTTTTTTCAAAAAAGAGGGTCAAGATTAACTTATGTGCTTCTCGACCAATAACACATTGAGATGAGATTTTCCATTATTCTTAATTTTAATTCAAACATACATATGAACTACTTTACAAATAAATTACATTTCCACCCTCGTCAATGTCATTGCTATTTGAACTAAACTACAAGGGTCCATGTACATGAAAATTTGATGTCAAATAAGTAAAAATATAAGTTTGATCTTTCGCAATGTAGATTATATAACATCTTAAAATATCCAATTATTTTTTACTAAATTAAATATTGATTTTGATGTGTAAATATGAAAGAGATTGATTTAAAAAACAAATAAATAAACTTTGATCTTAATTAATACTTTTTATAAGAATAAATATTTTATCTACTTAATTTTATAAAAGATGTTAAAAATATTATTGAATTTAAATAAAAAAATGACATAATATAAAACAATTACAATAGAACTTATCCAAATTAAATATGATGGGACTAGGAGACAATATTTAATCTATAAAGAATTTTAATTTATAAAAATTTTATTTAAGTATGAGATTCATATTAGGATCATTTTTTTCATTTAAATTAAACATTCCTGAATTAAAACTATACATTTAGAGAGAATTTTATTTTATAAAAATTTTAAATCTAATTTCTAAATTAATATTAAAGTTGTCACAGGAAGTAATACCTCATGCATCAAAAAATAAAAAAAAATAAAAAACAAAGTAATGGATAAATGGAAAAAAACATGAAAACAATGCAAGCGAGATGATCCCGCGTTTTAAGCGTTTCTAAGTAGGGAAAACAACAGCCGTTAGATTTCCGAACATCGACAGTGGTTAGTGGATTAAAGGAACATAATTTCAGCCGTTAGATATAACTGACCAGATGACTGCCCTACGCTCTATTTATGAGCGGCGAGGCTCGGCCAAAGTTATGCGTTGTATAAAACTAGTAAATCGATGTGCAGACTGCAGCGTGTAGGGTTTCTACAGGAGTCCATAATAATTCCGTTGATTTGTGTTGTTTTCTTCCTTCTTTGGTTCAGCTCGATATAATCTATTTGAATTACAAGAATCATCGGTGTTCGCTGTTTGTCCATTGTGAAAGCCGTGGGATTATTTTGAAATTAAATTTATCGGTCATTGATTTGGCTTCCAATTCTGAATAATATTTCCAAGTAGCCCCCAATGAGAAATCATCTATAAAACAGAATGTTAACATGATTAATATGCGCAGATGGTCAAAGTGCGTGCCATGACTCCAATTGTTCATTCAGAATTGTCAAACGTCCTGGATATCAGCTATTTGTTGAAATATGGGGAAATCAAGAAAGTGCCCTCGAGGGCATCACTCTGGTTTCCTCAGTAACGATCGGGTTAATGTTGAGATAATAGGTGAGTCAGAGGGTCTTGGTAGCTCTGGACAGGTTGATAATGGTATGGGGTGGAAGGGTTTGACCGTTATTCGAGGAGAAAGTGGTAGTTTTGGGGGTGATGGTTGTGATAGATTCGGCATTCCGATACATGTCTTGAGCTTATCGAAGATGTCACGGTCAGAGAGGAAGGCTCTGGAATTCAGGTTGAGAATGGAGCTTGAACAAGTCAAGTTACTTCAAAAGAAAATGAGTTGTTTAAGTTCTAGCATGGGGTTGGTTTCTCCCTCCAGCGATGTTAGGAGCTGCAGTGTTGGTAATAGATTCCAAGGAAATAGATTCCAAGGAAACTGGGTTCTTTCTCATGGTAATAGATTCCAAGGAAAGGAGGGTTTTTTGAAGCGTGTTGGTCGAGCAAAATTGCCGCCACCAGCGAGTAATGCTGCATTGATGAAACAATGCGAGACACTTTTGAAGCGTCTGATGTCGCATAACTTTAGTTGGATTTTTAATTCTCCAGTTGATGTGGCAGCATTGAATATACCTGATTATTTCACAGTGATAAAACGTCCAATGGATTTGGGTACGGTGAAGAAGAAGCTTCTCTCACTTGGATACCCAAGTCCATTGGATTTTGCTGCTGATGTGCGGCTGACATTTGCAAATGCAATGAAGTACAATCCACCTAGTAATGATGTGCATTCCATGGCTGTGACGCTGAGCAAACAATTTGAATCTAGATGGAAAACTATTGAAAGGAAAATTCCAATCACCATTGAAGAAACTCTGACGCCTGCAAGGGTTGGTGTTGTCCAGGAAATAGAAACATCTGCAGGTATGCCACATATGAAAAAAAGTAAAATCATGCCATGTGATGGTCATTTCATGTCAGAGCTTGTTCTGCCTATCATGTCAAACGAAGAGAAGCAGAACCTGGTTTTGAAATTAGAACCATTGCTCAGTGAATTGCCCAAACACATTGAAGACCTTCTCAAAGAGCAGTGTGCTAATGATGTCCAGGCTGAGGATGGGGAGGTTGAAATTGATGTTGATGCTCTTAGCAATGATGCATGGTTTAAATTGCAGAAACTTGTAGATGACTTTATATTAGAGAAACAAAAAAAACTTAGTAAATCAGAACCATGTGAAATGGAGGTACTCATTAAATTTGTTTTTCTTCATCTTGGATGTCATCTGGACATCTAATATTCTGTGTTTTTTTTCCTGATACAGCTACCTAATGAGTCAGGATTTAGCAATTCATCATTGCAACCGGGAAAAGGTGACTTAGCATGAAATTGAAGACAATGCGTGCTTTTAACTGTGTGCTTTGTTTGATAATTTTCTGTCTTTTTAAAACTGATTTATGATAACTCGAAGGCCATGTTCCAGTTGAGGAAGACATGGAAACTGTCTGTGGCAATGAAGCACCCACATCAACTTATCAACATTTCGAGGTAGACAGAACTGAAGTAAATAAAATAAAAAACGGCTCTCCTTGTTCAAATGGTGGTACTTCTTCAAATGGTGAGTGATAATTTACATGCTTAACCATTCATTTGTTATTTTGCTGCCCTTGATATTTATCTGTTATATAATCTACCTGTTACTAGTATTTGAATATGTTAACTGGGTATTAGTAGTTTTCTTAGAAGAGTTTTTTGGTCTATCAATTGTGGTTTTGGTCTGCCACGCTCCAAGGCAACCTCTCACGTTGAGTTTCTCCTGTTTCGTTCAGTTCTAGGTGGTGTGATTCTTTTCCAGCATTCTTTTTTGAAGTGAACTAGCTAAATCTCACAAATGTATTATTAAATATATTAAGGTATTAACTTGTTTAATTTCACCATGGTCTAAACTCTGTATATGTTGAACATGTAATGTTCTCAATTTTCTTGTCACTTCTTTGCTATCTGATAATGTGTCTAACATACGTAGAAAAAGAATATAAAAGCTTTTTCCTTTTGAACTCCAAAATAACTCCATTCTTTCATTTGTAACCCCACTTGTAATAGCAGTTTATTTTAAGTTTTACTTGTATTAGAGATGGTTACCATAAAACTTTTTGAAATTTTATCCAATGCAAGACCTATGTGCATTCTCATATTTGTGAGGCTCAATCAAAGTAGTGTTTATTTGTTACTATATCTAATATATATTATCGTAGTTTCTTTAGTATTTTATTTGTTATTTTATTATTATTATGCGAGCACTCAACACATTGGCTGTATAAAACATCTATTTTTTAATATATATTCTCAGAATTTTCATTCAATCTCAAGTATTTATTTTTATAAGATTCAATTTATTCATTCTATATGGTATTTGTGTTATGGTTTGCACATTTATAGAGTGTGTATATATTAAAGTGTAATGTTGTGTGCAACAGTTAGTGTCTATAATAGTTTGGCATGATGTACCATGCTGTGTTAAAGTGTGCAAGTGACTGTGCACAACAAAATGTGATGTGCTGTACAACAATGTGTGGGTTGTTTGATTTGTAGTGTGATGCATGATTCTTTGTGGGTGTGTGATAGTATCTGTATTATGGTGTCATGTGTGCAATAGTGTGTTGTGTGCTGCAACAGTATGTGTGATTGTGTTGTGTAGTGCCGTACCATGTGCATGTTGTGTGCAATGTGTTGCATGTGTAATAGTGTGGCATGCATGTGTGTTGTTACAATTCATTCGATATTTTGTTAGATGAAGTAAAAATATTAATTTTTATTATGAGGAAGTTGAGACAATAATATATAGAATGAGCTATTGGAACTAATGTAATTTATTAAAAAAAACTTGATTATTTGATAGAGGTTGTATAAAGGAATAGATATTTAGATTTGTGTAATATTTTTTTATGAAATTGGTCTTTTAAGATATTTTGTAGAGAAATAATTTTAATTTTTAATTATTTATATAACTAAATTTCTTTTATTTTTTTCATATTTTATTTTTTTAGATTTTATATTATGGATATAGATTATTCAATTTATTTCTTAAATTTTGAGTATTTATTTATTTTTAGAATTATTTCTAAGATGTGATAAGATAATACTTCAATTATGAAATAAAGGTGTCAAATGGGCCGGGCAATATGGGCTCGGTCCAATGCCCGATTCAATTCAGTCGTGCTCGGCTTGGCATGGCCTATGTGCCTTGTTGGGCACGACCTTGGTGCCTGACACGTAGGCAACGTGCCTGATGTTTGACGAAATGTTGCTTGATGGCTAACGAAATGAAGCTTGATGACAGATGAAATGATGCTTAGTGAGGGATGAAGTAGCGTCGCCCGATGGCAATGGCTCGGTAGGCTTGACGGGGATGGTGGCACGGGTTATCAAACCCTAATTATTAAAATTAATTGTAACCTAGATTTATCCTAAACCGAGCAAACTTGAGTTGACCCGGACTAAATTGACATGAACTTGGGCTGATTTTGGGCCATGGGATGTGCCAGGTTTGCACTCCAAATTTTTGTGTCATGTCAGGCAAGACATGACACTGTAGCATGCTATGCTTGACACGACACATGAGCTTGAGTGGATTTGGAAAAAATGGGTTGTTGGCCTGGTTCGGCCTGTTTGATATTTTTATTTCGAAACATTATATTTATTATTTATCTGAGATTTATAGAGTATTAATTAACAATTTTTGAATAATATATATTTTTTTAATAAGTGTTCAAATAGGAATTCAAAAGAAAGTTGAATCATTTAATTTTTTTTTTTGGATTCACTTTAGGCCTGCAATAATGAAAGAGTATCATCTCTTAGCTAGTTTTGAATTTGTTGGATTATATTATTATAATTCTTATTTTATGTTATTATATGACTTAATAAATATAAAATATGTTGATTATGAGGATATGTATCAAACAGGCTATCGAGCTGACATGACTTGTTTTTTTTTTCATGCTCATGAGCCTGTGTGTTGTTATAGGCATAATATGCTATAGTAATAGTGTCATGCTTGGAATGATATGGTTTATTGAAGGATTGGTTTAGGGCACATGACATGAAATAAAGGTATCAAATGGGTCGCCAGGCCTCCGCCTGGCCTAAGGCATGGCACAACTCTGTAGTGCCTACTCGGCATGACATGGGAATGACTCATGCTAGTGCTGGGCTTACTCACGACATTGTTGATGCCATGCTGTGCCTAGGCCAACCAGACCAAGTGCTGGGCCATGCATGACTCATTATAATGGCCAGTGGGCATGATATCTTAGCACGAGCTGAGTGGTACCTTGATCCAGGCTCACATCCTCGACCCAAAGCTAACGCTCTAGCTGATGAATTTGATATTTTCTTCGGGGTCGTAACCAACCAGCATCTTTTTCTGCACTCCTTGACTTGAGTTTTGAGCCCATTACTTCTTAAAGTAAATGCTTTTGGAAATTTGGATCATTTAAGTTAGTTTGATGATTGAACTAATCTAATAGAAAAAAAATTTAAATTTAAATTTAAGCTTTTGGATTTTGCCTCAAAGTTATGGTGCAAAATTTGATGGCTGGAAGGTATCTACCTATTTTTAAATAATAAAAAATTTAAAAAAATAAAAAAATTTATTTTTTTAAATTATGTTTTTTATTTATAAAATTTTTCATCATTTTAAGATTTATGTTTTTAAACCATAAATCTCTCTCTCTCTCTCTTCCTAATTTTCTTTCTTAGTTTTGTCCTGTTTGTTTTTGGCATTTTGTTTTTTGGGACTTGGGATTGAGTGTACACTTTACGATCAGTTGTGGTGTGGATTGTGGTGTACTTGTGGTGTGGACATAAAAAAGCTAAAATTTATGCATCACTATTTTATGAATATTTTTTTATTTATAAGTTTTAAAATTATAAATCTAAAATCTTTTTTTTCTCTAGTCTAGTTTTTTTTTCTCTCTTAATCCTAATTTTTAGATCTAATCTAAATAATAAAAAATAAAAAATATAATATATAGTAATTCTATAACAAAAATAAAATTAATTATAATTTAGATAATAAAAATCTTATGAAAAGGTCTGAGGTTGTTGAAACATTATTTTTTTTAGTCGTCTCGACTTAAACTCTAAAAAATAAAAAATTAGAATTTTTGTAGTTTGATTTCATTTTAATATAATAAAATAAAAAAATATTATGGGTATCGAAGATGAATAGACACTGTAAATATTATAAAAAATATTAATATATAAGAGTTCATGTGAGACTAAACATTTTAAAAGGTATATTGAACTATATATTAAAAAAATATGATGTATTAGATTCTAATCAAATCCAACTCACCGGTGGATTTTTTGAGGTTAAATCTAGTTCAGATTCAAAGTTTATTTATTTTACTTATCGTAATGAGTTAGGAATGGATTAGATGATCAAATTGATTACTACGATGAGTCTTTTGATTATATTTTTGGAGATTTCAAGGGTAGTTAGTATCATGTAGATATATTTTTAGCCTGTATATCATAAGGTTCTTATGTTCATATTTTGGAATGACATACTAAAATATAATAAATTAAAAAAATAAATAATAATTAATAAATTTAAAAAATATAATGGAGTGATGTCTATAATGTTTAATATTTAGACTAGTTATAATGATGCATCTTATGCATGCCTCATTACCTACTCTATAGATTTTAAATGGATATTAAATAAAAAAAATATTAGAATTCTCTGAGATTTTTTATCTTCTTGATGATCTATTTATTTTTAAGTGTATGATAAAAATTTTTAAAGAATATAAAATTCAAAGTAAAATATTTAGTATCATATTTTATAATGAATCTAATAATAAAGTAGTGATTAATATGTTGTTAGGAATATTTGAGATAGACTATTAGAAGAGATTTTTTATGTTAGATGAATATGTCACGTATTTAACTTGATTGTACAAGGAAAGAGAAGGTGTGTGTTCTTGTACAAGGTAATTCACTAAACTACATTTGCATGCCTTGCAGATAATATGAGTTTGGTAGTCTTTATTTATCGGTGAATCTTAAGAATAAATTCCAATTGAATGTGAGATATTTTTGAAATTATACTTACTTGATGTTGAAGTCATATGTTAGATATGAACACGAGATATCTGACTACATTAATAGTAAGAGTGACGAACTTATTATTTATGACACTGACTTGGCTATAAGGATTTTATTTATGAAATTCTTAATAATTTTTTATGACACGACGAATGTGTTCGTCAGTTTATAATCTCATGACTTGTATTGCTCTCATGTATATATATATAATATTTGTAGCATGCTTAGAAAGTATTGAGATGACATGACACTTAGTGATATGATAGTAAAGATGAAAATTAAGTATTTAAAGTACTCGTTTATTATTTTATCTCTTTATTGTCTGACTGTCTACATGGATCCTAGGATAAAGTTGGAAGGGGTAGATAATATTATGACTTAATATTTCATCGTGCACGAACTTAGAAGACTCATTTGAAGGGTTCATTCAAGAGAAGTTGATTGATTTTTTACACACTACAATATTAGGCATGGTGGTAGTAGTAGTGAGGCTCCGAGTATGGACATGGATATCATATTCGGAATTGATTTTTTATTTAGTTAGCTAGGAAAAAATGATGAGATGGGTCATTAAATAAGAATAATTTTATTTATTTATTTAGTGAGTCTCAATCCTATTATATTTTGATACTAATAATCTTAATATATTATAGTGATGAAAATAATATGAGTTCATCTTTTTTGTGCTATTTAAGATGATACAAGATCTACTAGCTTTTTCTGTGTTAAGCTTAGTATTGAAATTTTTTTTTCTATTATAGTGAATATTATTTTAGATAGGAGCTTGAGATTATATTCAGATTTTGTTGAGGTTTTAGTATGCATGAAGGATTGAGAGGATTTGAGTTTGAGCATCTAGGATCGTACTGGGACTAGCAAAAATAGAAGAGTTAATTGCTGATGATGATCAATATTATATTGATATTAAGAATGATATGATAATTAATGACGTTGATGGTTGATTATTGTCAGATTGCAACACTTATGTCGGATATTTAATTTTTATTTTATTAATTTATATTAGATTCAATGATAAAAATTTTCGATATATCCACTGATATATTTTTGATATATTCATAAATTCTAAGTATTGATATATTCATTAAGATCGATATATCTATCCTTGATTGATGCTCATATACAAATACATACCGATATATCTTTGATATATCCGATATATTCGATATATCCGTAAAATTCAAGTATCGTTATATCTGTAAAAATTGATATTTTAATCAGTGATTATATTTGTGTTTGTTTAATTTTTATTTATGATATTAATGTGAACCTTGAATTTGTGTCTTTGTGGATTGATGCATTTTTAATGCTTAACTTGAATATTAATTTTTTATGAATTTTTATTTTGCATTAATTTTTAATTTTTATTCATATATAAATTTTAATATTTTATTAATTCATACATTTATATTGATACTTATTTAGTTTTAAAATTTATGTTGTTTATCTATATTATAATAAATATACTTAAAGATTTATTAAATTTAATAAAATAAAAAAAATTAAAATTTAATTATTTATTTATAATTAATATTTAACATTAACTAATTAATAAAAATAATAAAAAATTTTTTATAGTATTAAAAACATATAAATATATACTAAATACTAATAAAAAAATAAATTTATTTAAAATTAATAATCGGTCTGTATGTGCCAGACCTGGTATGGTTTTTTCACCTGCTAGGCAGATGGATTTATCATATATATCATTATTCTCAAAGATATCTGATATTTGTACTAGTAATGATAATCTATGTTGCACGGATACGCCTAGGAACTGTCGTGTCGCCGTGTCCGACCCGTGTCGCCGTGTCCGAGTGTCGGACACGGGTTGGATACGCGTTTGATACGCGTCAGAGACATATCCGACGTGTTGTTCGGAAATAGTCGTCATTAACAACAGACGCGTCGTTTACCAACTGACGCATTTTTACGATTCTAACGCATCGGAAATACACTATATATTAATTATTACTCCTACATCTCCAACAAATTGAGGAGCACACCGCCGACAGTGAGTTGTCGACAAGCCGATTGCGAAAAATAGTTGTCAATTGTCATTGCGTCAAACGGGGAGGGGATGAGCACACCGCCGAGGCGCCGACAATACCTAAGGTAACTTAATTCTATAAAGAGAAGGGGGGTTTTGGAATCTGCATCGGGAGGGGAAAGAGTTTGAAAATTGAAACTGTAAAGGGAGGGTGGTGGGGGGGGGGTGTTAAAGGGTTTCAATTTTTTTTACATTATTTTAAAATACAGAATTTTAAATTATTTTAAAATACATAATTTTAAATTATTTTAAAATACCTAATATTTATAATTAATAATTTTTATTTTTAATTTTATTTTTTTTATCATGACGTATCTTAGTCGTATCCGTATCCTAGTTTTTTAGAATTTACCGTGTCCTCGTATCCTGCCGTGTCGTATCTCCGTGTCTGTATCCGTGTCCGTGCAACATAGATGATAATAATGCATATATATCATTATATGTTTTATTAATTTAAAGTAAAAATAAAATAATAAAATATTAAGTTTTAATAAGATCTTTTTTTATTATGATGAATTTATCATATGTCTATGCATGTCACGACTTTTTAGAAAATATGAGATATAAAATAAAATATATAACATAATATGATATTATTATAAATCATAGTGTTGTAATAATTAGTTTTTTTAGAATTATTAGAGTTAATTATTTAGTTGAGATTTTTAATGTTAGATATATGTGTTAGATAATAAACATAATAGTACGAGTTAATTTAACAGTAATTTTTCTACCATTAGGATAACTATGAAATATATTAAAATATATTATGGTACTTAGTAAATTCATAGTTGTGAAAGAGGCAAGGCGCACCAAAGTGTAAAGGTCTCCTAGAGTCTTAAGGCGCAAGATGCCCTTATGACATATATGTAAGGTGCGTCCTATTATATATATATATATATATATGTATATATTAAAAATATAATTAATTGTAACTAGCCTTGCTAGTGAAGAGCTTTGCAACTTAGGGAATGCATACATCTTTTCTATTATCTGTCTGCCCCTGTGAATAAGCCTTGCCTCGACTAAAGGGAGGTGTTATGTCTATGCTTCGCTTGCGCCTAAGTCTAGATGCATTTTTTACAACCATGAGAAAACTATAATACTTATAATTTATGTAAGTTAGTTGTAGACTTAAAAAAAAAATTTTAACTTGATGTCAAATGCAATTGGAATTTTATATATCTGATATTGAATTCATGTGTTAGCTATTAATATGTGATATATTATCATATTAATATTAAAATTAGTAAAATAATAATTAATGATTTTTTTTTTGTAGATAAGTTTTTTTTATTAAAATTCATAAAAATTATTTATGACACTATAAACATGTGTTTGTATATATAATTTTATAATATATATGTAATATGAGAAGTGTTTTTTATCAATATAAAGAATTTTATTTTGATGGTATGATTATTAATATGAAAAAAATATTTAAAATAATATCTTTTATTCCATTTATTTTTTGCTTAGTTGCTTATATGGATTATAAGATTAAGGATAAAACGGTAAAAATTATTATTAAATTTATATCCATTGCATGAATTAATCATAAGAATTAGAGGATATTATTTATAAATAATTAGATAACGTTAACTTATTTAAATATTATTAAAATAAATATTATAATTTTTGTGAGTCACTAAATGATGAAATTGATGCAATTCTTGAAGATTACTATTCATCACCTAGCTAAAGTGTAGTTAACAAGGAGGTTAATTGGATAAGAGTAAATTATAGAGATTTTTAGATATTAATTATTGTTTTATTTTGTTTAATAGTGATATGAAAAGGTTATATAGTAAAATTTATAAAAATCAATTGAATTAATATTTCTTGTGTTATATAAGATGACATGATTTATTGCCTATTTGATATATAGTGTAATATTGTATTTTTATTTTGTGGTTATTAATGTGATTTGAGATAAGATCATATTATTGGAGGTGTAAAGTGAGCTAGGCAGTTAGAGCCTGAGCAGAGGTACGTCATAAAAATATAGTGCCATGCTCGACACATGTTAATGCCATGCTGGGTTTTCCATGGCAAGGTGCATAGACGTGCTTAGATTCAATGATAAAATTTTTTGATATATTTATCGATATATCTTCGATATATTCATTAATTCTAAGTATCGATATATTTATTAAGACTGTTATATCTATCCTTGATTGGTGCTTATATACAAATATCTACTGATATATCTTTGATATATCCGATATATCCGTAAAATCTAAGTATCGATATATCCGTAGAAATTGATATTTTAATCCTTGCTTAGATCTACCTTGTTGGCTTGTAGCATGGTTCTTGCTGTGCCATGTCGAGATAATATATGCCTTGTGACATACAAGGCATGACTTGCGTAGCCTATGCCACATTTTAAAAAAAATGTAATTGTTAAAGTTAAATGATTGCATTGTCATTTTAGATAGTACATGAGTTGTTGATGTCTTGTCAATAAAATATAATAAAAAAATAATAAAAAAAAATTATAAACCTTAGTCGTCATTAATTTGACTCTACATGATTTTACATGATTGAATGCCTTGGCTAGGACATCAGGTCGTGTCGAGCTTGTCTCATTGAGGTGTCAAACAGATCATATCTGACTTGTATGATCCAAATTTTGGTTGCTCATTTGGATCAGTATGCTGTGCTGAACGTGACATGAATTGAGTATCTAGTTTGTGCCTTGTTGATGCAACCACATGGGTGGTATAGGCCTAACATGACATAATAGCTTGATTTCCTTAGTCAAAGTTGCTGGGTTGATCATGGGCAAAGCTTCTAGCAGCTTGGCCATGGCATAGAACCATTGAACTCTAGCATTGGTAGGGCCTTGGCATTGTCAATGACAATTTGGCATTGGTAGGGCCCTAGCACTACTGCCAGTAGCTCTAGTACAATCACTAGCTAGCCATTTAGGCCCCTCGCACTACCATTGGCTAGTTCGTCATTGCAAGTCAAGACTCAGGACTAAGGAGTAGTCAATGACCAGTGACTAGTGTTAGTGCCATTGGCTATAATTAAATTATTTTAGCTAATGACAAGTGAGCATGAGGTTGTGGGCATTGATTTTCTCAAACAAAATTTGTCTATAAAATAGGATTTTAATTTTTAAAAATTTAAATATTAATAATAAATTATATTGCATTGTAAATGAAATAAATAAAAATCATAGATCAATACAAAAATATATTTGTTTTGTATTCTTGGTTTTATCATGATATCATAAATATCAATAAAAAAAATTATAAAAGGTTGACAAACAATAACAATTTGCAACAATATGCTAGTCTAGTCTCTCAATATCCTCAATCAATTTGTATGATGTGAATCATCACATCTCAAGTTCGTAGGCATAATCTCAATATCCTTGATATCATGTGAGTAATCATTAACTTGTATTTTTTTTAATATTGAAGACTCATTTATAAATTATCCTAGTCATTTAAAAGTGTTTATATGATATCTAGTCATATTGTCAGTCTTATATTTGAAATAATATTATCACAAAAAATAGACTTCAATACTATGCTGATGTTGAAGGAGTTAATAAATTATATGTTATCTTAGATATCACAAAATAAGTAGATTTGTATAATTTTTATTATCATCATATAATAAAATAAAATAGTAATTAGTATTTAAATATCGAAAAAGTTTACTTCTATTGGATAGATTGTTATATTGTTTATTTTTAGCTAACTAAATAGAATAGTTATTATTTTTGAATATAATGTTCAGGTTTGAACTTGGATGCTTGTTATAATTATTATACATAGTTTCATAATATTTAAATAAATTATTTGTTCATGAATTCTATGATCTGATTTTTTTGTTTGATTTATATTTGTAAATATGTATTTTAATATTTTGTTTATCTTTTACACATTAACCTTAAATGAATAAAAATAAAATAAATAATTAAAAAATAATTTTGACATTTTGCTTGAAATATAGAATAAAAGTATTTTATAAAAAAATATATTATATTTCATAATTAAAATTAGAATATGATATATATATATATATATATATATATCACTATATATGTATTTTGTTTATGATAGTGCATATACAGATCATCATTATGTATGCGTCAGAAGATATTATTAATGGTGATCTCAATATTCTTAGTCTTCATCTCTCATATATCACTATTCATCATTATTTATTGTGATTTATTATGAATGTTTAACTTTGAATTTATATAGTCATTCATTTATGTAAGTATTTTTATGATATATGGACATAATTTTAATTTTTTATTTGAATTAATATTAGCTATAAAAAAATAAATTTTGATGATATGCTAGATTTTGGTGGAGTAAGTTCATAGTTAAATATCTAAATTTTTATTATCATCATATGATAATATAACATAATAATTGGTATTTGAGTACCAAAATAGTTCTCTTATTTGATAGATTGTCTTGTTATTTGCTTATGATTAATTGAGTTGAGAAGTCATTGCCTTTAAATATGATATTCATGTCTGTGCTCGAAGATTGGTTATAACTATAATATTTAATATCATAAAATATAAATAAGTTAGTTAATTTTTTATGGATAAAATTTTTATGTTGATATTCTTGGTTTAAGCACGTAGGTATTAATGTTAAAAAAATTTTATCTTTTTTAATTTAATTCTAGCATCCTTATAGATTGCTAAATAATACATAGTTTGAATTGAAGATAAATATTTTAAATATATATACTTTTAATATTTTATATACATTTAAGTGCAATGCAACTTGTTGAAGTGTATGCAAACAAATATATGTTTGATAATAAATTTTATAAAATTTCATGTAATACTTTCCAATCAAAATTATTAATAATAAGTTAGTCATTTTTATCGTTGATGTAATCGAATATCATGTATTAGTAGCTAATATATGAGTATAATATCAGATAATTATAATTCAAATAGTGTTTTATATTTATTTGAAATTTTTTTAAACCCATTAACAAATAAAGACTTGAATTCTTATTGTCTATTAGGCATCATAATATATTTTAATATTTTTTATTTTTTAATAATAGAAAAATAATTTTTATTCTTTTCCACACTATCAAGTTAATTATTTGATATTTATATTTAATGTAAAAAATTTCACCTAATGATTTGTCTCTAATGATTATAACAAATTTACTAATAGCTACTTTATTATTAAAAATATTATTAAAAGTAATACTACATATTTTATTTTGAATATAATATTTTTTAAAAATTCTTATTATACATCTAGTAAGACATGTGAATTATGTATTTTTGATATTAGTCTAAATATTAGATATCATTAATATTATTTTATTATATTTTTTAAATTTATTAATTATTAATTATTTTTTTTAATTTATAATATTTTATAATGTTATTTTTATTTGTGGATTTAATAATTCAATGATAATCAAGTTGGAAATAAGTTTACATATTACAAATTATTTTGGAAATTTCTAAAAATCTAATTAGAATAATTATGATCATTATTAATGTGACTATGTTTTTTTTCTTAAAATTATTGTGATATATGATAGGGATCTACAAAATTAAACTAGATCTAAGTCTTACCTAAAATATCTTATCATTTTTTTGGGTTTGCCTAGGATCCACCCTAGTGTATTGTTCGTTATGTTTCTTAAGATGACTAGTGCCATATGCACTTTTTTATGTATAAATTTTTTTTTTGATATCTTTGAAAATTTTATGTTTTATTATTTTAAAAAGAGTCTATACTATTGAAGATCACTATTTTTTTATCTTTTATGTCATAAATGAATTTTGAATTTTAATCATGAATATTAGAAAAGCCTAATTTTTACCTTAGATTGGTAGGGTTATCTTCATTATCATTTATGTTAAATTTATTATTATTATATTTATTATTTAATTTTTTTATTAATTTTTATTAATTTATAATTAAAATTAATAACAAGCTTACCAACAAATAAAAAAAATGTACGATAACTTTGAGTTATACTAAATTTTTATTTGCAACTTGTATTGTGTATTTGTAAATTTTATATAATAATAATAAAAAAATTGCAAAAATAGAAATATTTATGGAGAGAGAGAAAGAGGAGAGAGTGTCATAAGAGAATATAGATTTAGGGAACTATAAAATAAAATTTAATAAATTTCTATTCTTTATTTATAGAAAATTTTTAAATAAAAAAATTATATATATTTTATATTTTTATTTATTTTTGTTTATAGTTTAAATGGCTAGAAATGTGACAATCATTGAAATTCTAGCATGTAATCTTTAGAAACACTCAAATGACTATTTCTTTAAAATATTTTTTTTAAAGGCAGGGAATTGGGCTGTCTATGCCTAATGCTATAGTTGTTGACATCTATTATGTGAAAATATGGTGGGCAGTCAACTATGCTAGGGCCCCAAAAACCCCAATTAGGTGACCATCTAAGTTGTACTTGGCTTACGTGAAAAATACTTGGCCTCATTGGGTGGTTACTTGACAGGTTGTGATTTTGATTAGTGTCCCACCCTTGCATGGTCACATAAATTTTACTTAGCTTATGTGAAAAATTCCTAGCCTCATCGAGTTGTTACTTAAAGGCGGTGACTCGTGATCTGTGTCCCACCCTTGCATGGTCATGGGTCATTGTGTTAATCAGTTGGTGGACTTGCCATCTGGCTAGGCATGCATGCATGTTACTTCTGACCTAGCATGATGCATGACTTGCTCTTGCCCAATATGGCTTGAGTTGTGCCTTGAGTTGTCATGATCCAAGTTTATGTATGATTTTGGATAATAACGTGTTGGGCCTGGCATAGTTAATTTGGGCAGTGCCTCATGTCATGCATGGACTGTTTGACCCTTGACTCATCTAGCTGTGATGCATGTGAATGTAATATTATTGTGACTAGACTAGATATAAGATATCTTGAAAATTTTTCTATTGTATTTTTCAAGTTTTGTTATTACTAATTTTTTTTAATTTAAAATATATTAATATTTTATTTTTATTGGTTGACCTAGGAATTCTACGATAAGTAAATTGGAAGTAAGTTTGTATAATATGAATTAAACAAAAATTCTTTGAAAATTTAATTAGAAGATTTATACTAAAAATTAATTTTAACATATATTTCTTTTTAAATTTATTGTGGTACATAAAAAAGGATCAATAATCTTAAAATTACTCCAATTTTTAAGATCCTAACTTTTAGTTGAATTTGTCTATAATTTAATATATTATATTTTTTTGTTTATTGATCAATATATTTTTAAGATAGTGAGTGTTATTAGTATTTTTACATGTATATATTTTTTATAATATATATCTTATATTGAATTTTTAGTTTTAATTATGTTAAATAAGTTTATACTACCGAATTTTGTATATTCTTAATTTTTTTAGCCGTATGACTCGAGATCATGTAAGAAAACTTAGTAGCTTTGGTCTAAGATTTTTTGGTCGTGATGTTATTATTTATTTCATAATATTTTATATTTATTATTTAATTAATATAAAACATTAAATGTATGATAAGGATCATAATATTTTGTAATTTTTAATTTTATTTATTTATTTATTTAAAAGGTATTAATTAAAATAAAATATATGCAATGCAATGCATATTTTTACTCTATTTGGGTAGTAGATACTTTTTTATTTCTATCTTGTATTCTCGTATCTTGAAAGGTGTAACTCATTATCAAAATTATTTTGATATTTTATCCAATTAAAATTATAAATATAAAAAAAAATTTGTGGGCATTGATAGGGTATTATGATGCTTTCAGAAAATTTAATAAAAGAGAGCTATGAGAGTAGATGAGCGATGAGCGAAAATTATAGATAAATTATAAAAAATAAAATATTTTAATGTGTTATATATAAAATTTATTTTAATTAAAAGTATATATTTTTTTATTTTTTAGCATAAAAATTTGATAGTCGGCAGATTTCACCTTATTGAACTATTGGATTAAATCCAATGGTTGAAAAACTAAGTTATTTTTTGTCTACAAAATAATTACTGGTACTCTTTTGTAGGCTAAAAATATCTATTTTAAACAGTTGCATTTTTGAAATGTGGCTATGCCATATTAGGTGCCTCACATGCCATAAACATGGGCTATACTTGGCATGACACGAGCATTATGCGACCTTGACAAGGCATGACATGATCCATGTCATGAGCTAACAAGAGTTAGTCCAATCATAGTTTTGGACCGCCCTGTGTTATGCATGATACAATTGAATTGTGTTAAGCCGCATGCTATGCTTGAGAAACCTGACCCCCTTGACACTTGTATCGCCTCACTTGAGAAATGTGCAAGCTTGGCATGACTTAGATTGATAAATGTGTCATGTATGGAGAGTGCACTATGACTTGATTGTGCTACCAAAATTTGGGTCCTGATAGCTTGGAATGACTCACTAGACACGTTTGTATCTTATTATTAGATATTAAATTTGTCATGTTTTGAAAAATTGGGACTATGCACGTATGAGTCTTCAAAATTAAGTCTAATAGCTGCAAGTAGATGATGACTTAAACGAAAATGATGGATCTAAGATTTAATGCTATCATGATCTGAATCAAACAAAGTAATAAATTTATATTAGCGCCGCCTTGACAATTCGCATGCATTTTAACAATATATATTTTTTGTATTTTTTATGATTTTAACAATTAACAATATTATGATTATAATACATTTTTTAATTTCATATTCATACATATTATATTTTTAGTTAAAAATTTCTTAAAAATATTTTTTTAAAGATTTTATATATATATATATATATATATATATATATATTTATTTATTTATTTATTTATTTATATAACCTTTATTTGGACATCTGAGTTGGGCATGGGTTACCCATCCCAACACCACAACCCATATCACATTCTCCAGGTTTTATTTGGGATGCGCTTGATGTCATGGCCCAAGATTTATTTAATGACATAGTTTGTGCAATACTCTATTAATAATTGATCATTGGCTCATCAGGTGGACCACTCTAGATCCTAATTCGTTTATGTATGGTTGGTAGAGGTGTCAAACAAAATGACCAATTTTGTTGAGGCCCAATTGGGCCACTATGTCGTGTTAGATACGACATGAGAAGGATCTTGTCACATGTCGACATGATATCCTAATCAGTCGGCCTGACATTGTCCATTTGTGCATTCTCATTTGGTTGGCTCAATTTAAAATAATATATTAAAATATAAAATAAAATAATTAAAAAGTTTATTATATATGTACATTGTTAAAATTTTAAATGAATTAAAATTAAATTAATAATTAAAAAAATTGAGATATTTGGTTGGTTGAAAAAAAATAAAAATATTTTATGAAAAAAATAATTTATATTATGATATATAATATAAGATAAAGCATAATTGATAGTAATTTAAATAATTAAAATATTATATAAAAAATATTAAAATTGCATATATAATCAGTTAGTGTGTGCAGTATAATAGTATGAATATAGATTATCATTATTATGTATGCGTCTGAATGTGGAACTAGTGGTGGTATCCTAAGAAGCACAGACACGGATACGGACACTGATGCGGACACGGAGATATGACATGACATGATATGAGGATACTGTAAAATTTTAAAAAATTAGGATGCAGATATGGTTAGGATACGGTTTGATAAAAAAAATAAAAATAAAAATTTTCTTTATAAATATTAGGTATTTTATGAAATATTTTATATTATTTTATAAAATAAAAATACTTTATTTTATTTTATAAGTTAATATTTATAAGCATCTTATTTTATAAAAAAATATATTATTTTGTTTTATTTTATCAAAATCATGCCCACCGCCCCACAAAATCGTGCCTCCTTCCTTTCCTCATAATCACGCCCACCCTCGCCGCCCCATAGAATAGGCCATTCGGCATCGTGGGCGACGTCGTCCACTCGACATTGTCGGCATGGATACGACATCTAACGCATTTGTTTGATATGCTACGTGGAGTATCTGACACGTATCTGTGCCGTGTCCACGTATCCGATACGTGGACACGGCTATAAGGCGCTGATCCGTGCTTTCTTGGTGGCATCAATATTTTTGATCTTAATGTTTTATAAATCTTCAATTCTTTTACTTTATCCAAATATCTTTATTCTTCAATGTCAAATCATGAATTTTGGCATCAATATCTTGAATGTTTAGTTGCAATCTTAATTATGGTGGCAATATCTTGAATGTTAAATCATGAATTTTCTCGTTCTTTCAAGTAAGTTAGAGGTGTCAAATGGGTCGGGTGGCTCTGGCCAGCCCGACGCACGGCCCGACTTGGTCATGCTTGGCCCGTCATGGTACAGACTCATGCTCGTGCCGGACTTGCTCACGACATGGTTCGTGTTGTGCTGGGCCAGGCAAGACACAGTACGAGGGTCTGTGGGCACGCAATTTTGGAATGAACTGTATCGTGCCCCGATCCCACTCCATCCTGAAGCCTGATGCCCTGATGCTCTGATGCTCGACTTCTAGCCCTATGGATCTGAAATTCCATTGGGCTCATAACTCGACCAACTTGACATGCAGTCTTTTTTTCTAGCCTTCCAATCTGAGTTTGATAGTTCCAAAAGTCGAAGCTTTTAGAACCAACGATCATTTGGGTCAGTTTGACGGTCAAATCAATCCAATGGTCCAAAAACAAAAAATTTAAATTTAATTTGTTGTATTTTGCCTCCAATGACTATTAAATAGAATCCGATGGCCCTAAGGATTTTGTGTGATTTTTTATTTAAAAAAAATTTAAACAAATAATTTTTTAAAAAAAACAACTTTTCTAAATCTATAACTTTGACTTTCTAATGACTATTAGATAGAATCCAATGACTATTAGATAGAATCCTCATTCATCATTCTAATATTTATGTTTTCAAAATATAAATATCTCTCTTTCTCTAATTTTCTCTATCTTGGGCTATTGCTTTTGGTTTCATCTTTTGGGACTTGGGTGTGCATGTTGAGTGGAAGGTGGACGGTGATGCATGTGTAGTGCGGACATCAGAAAGTCAAAGTTTACGCATTATGATTTTTAGGTATTTTTTATTTATTTATTAGTTTTTAAGTTTAAAATTTTAAATCTTCTCCTAGACCTAACTCCCAAGTCCAATTTAAAAAATAAAAAAAAATGATAAATAGTAATTTTAATTACGAAAACGAAATTAATTATAATTTAATTAACAAAAATCCTATGGAAATATCAGAGGTAGCTGGAATTTTGGTTTCTCAGGCTGTCTCTACTCAAACATTTAAAAAATAAAAAAAATTAGTAGAATATTAGTAATTTAGACTCATTTTAATATAATTAAACAAAAAAATATTAAGGCTGCTAAAGAAGAATTGGTATAGTGCAAATATTATAAAATAATTTTAAGATGCAAGAATTCGTGTGAAACTTATTACTCTAAGAAAAATCTTGAACTATGCATTAAAAAATATAGTGCATTAAATATAGGAAAACCCAACTCAGAGGTGAGTTTTTTGAGGTTGTATCTAGTTCATTTTTAAGTTTATTCTCTTCATATACCTCAACGAGTTGGGGAGGAAAGAATTGACTAAACTAATCACCATGATATGTCTTCTGATTAAAATTTTGGAGGATCCAAGGATAATAAGTATCATGCAAATATTTTTTCAGCCTACACATCGTAGGATTTCTATGCCTATATCTAAGAACGACATATTAAAATATTATAAATTAAAAAAATAAATAATAATTATTGAATTTAAGAAATATAGTAGAGTAGTGTCCGTAATGTCCGATATCTGGACTAGTCATAATGATACATCTTATGTATGTCTTATTGTCTACTATATAAATTTTAAATGGACAAAAAAAATATATAAGGATTCTCTTAGATTCTTCATTCTCATGATGACCTAGTTATTTTTGAGTGCATTATAAAAAATTTTAAATAATATAAAATTTAAAATAAAATATTTAGTATCATATTCGATAATGTATTTATTAATAGAGTAGTGATTAACATATTTGTTAGGAGTATTAGAGATTGATCATTACGAGATATTTTTTTACGTTAGATAAATGTGTCATGTCATTAACCTGATAGTACAAGCGATAATGAATGTGTGTGCCTTTGCTTTAGAAAACATACGTAACTTACTAAAATATTTTTGTACGTCTCACAGACAATAGTAATTTGGTAGTTTCTATTTATCTGCAAGTCAAAAGAAGAAATTTCAATTGGATTTGAGATACTGTTAGAATTATATATATCTTATGTTGGACTTATATATTAGATACGAACATGTGATATTCGATTATGTCAATAGTAAGAGTGATGAATTTATTTTTGATGATATTGACTGAGCTATAGAAATTTCTTTTATAGAAATTATTGAAGATTTTTTGTGACACGACGAACATATGTTTGTCAGTTTATATTTTCATGATTTTTTTTTGTATTTAGATGCATATGTAATATTAGTAGCATGTTCAGGAAGTTTCGAGATGATCCGACACTTAACGATATGGTTGCAGATATAGAAATTAAGTATTTAAGGTATTGATTCACTACCCTATCTTTTTATTTACTAGATGTCTGCATGGATCACAGGGTTATAGTGGAAGGGGTAGAGAATATTTTGACATACATATCCTTATGCATGAACAAGGAAGATCTACCAAATGGGTTAATTTGTGAGAAGTTAATTGAGCTATTTACATACTACGATATTAGGTATGGTGGTAGTAGTAGAAGTGAGAATTTGAGTATGAATATGAATATCATATTCGGAGCTGATTTTTTTATTCAGGTAGTGATAGGGAATGATGTGGTCGATCCCCAAAGATGAGCAAACTGTCTCGGTACTTAAATACTGATTATTGTTCAATCCAATCACATTTTGATAATATGAATCTTGATATATTATAATGATGAAAATCATATGAGTTCACATTTCCCGTGTTATTTAAGATGACACGGGATCTACTGATTTCTTCGATCTAGAGCATAATATTAAAATTTATTTTTTTTTGTTGCAGTAAATGTGATTTTGAATAAGAGATTCAAATTACATTCTAATATTATTGAGACATTAGTATGTATAAAGGATTGTGAGGAATTGATTTTAGGCATTCATGATCGTGCTAGGACTAGAGGTGTCAAACGGGCAGGGTCTGTTCGGCATGGGCTGGTTTTAGGTTGGCCAATCGGGCCACAGTGCTATGCTTGGCTCGACATAGTTTCTTTAGGCTGGGCCTGGCAGGTAAAGAAATCGTGCCAGATTGGGCATGTACAGGCTGGTTTTAAATTTCTAATAATTTTTTTTTCAAATTATATTATTTACGTATTTAGAATTTAGTTTATTTTTATTCTTTATATGTTTAATGTTTTTAATAGTTCAAATTTTTTTTATTAATTATTTTTAGTAATTAGTTAATATTAATTATTTTTAATATTTTATAATTTATATGTGTTAATGTGTATCAGACTATAAATGTAAGCATATGAAATATAAATTAATAAAATAATAAAACTTAAATATGAATAAAAAATTAAAATCAATGCAAAATAAAAATTAAATATTCCAGTTTCAATATTCAAGCATCAAATGTATTAATCCATAAAGGTACAATCACAAGTTAAAGTCTCAAAGTAATATCATAAATAAAAATTAAATAAACTTAAATATAATATAAACGAGTAAATTGAAATCAAATATCAAAATCAGTCATAAGTGTCACAATCTGGCAATCGTCAAATGTTAACGTCATCAATCATCATATTATCTTCAATATTAATATTACATGTATTATTATTAGTAATCAACTCATTCACTTTTATCGTATTCCTACCATGATCATGGATGATAAAGTTTGAATCTTTTCAATTTTTCATGTATATTAAAGTTTCGATAATATTTGGACGTAATCTCGATAACTATTTGAAATAATATTTATTGTAATAGAAAAAATAGACTCTAAAGTTATGCTCGACATTGAAGAAGTCAGTAGATCTTGTGTCATCTTAGATAATACAGAAAATGTGTACTTGTATGATTTTTATCACTATAATATATTAATATTCTTAGTATCAAAATGTAATAGGATTGAATAATAATCGGTATCCAAGTACTTAGACAGCTTGTTTCTATTTGACTGGCCACCCCATCGTTCCCTCTCACTACTTGAATGAAAATGTCATCAACTTTGAGTATAATATCCATGCTCGTACTCATAGTCTCACAACTACTATCACCGTACCTAGTATTATAGTATGTAAATAGCTTATTGAATTTCTCGTGAATAAACTCTTTAGGTAGGTCTTCCTGGTTCATGCATGAGAATATGTGTGTCAAAGTGTTCTCTATTTCTTTCATCTTAATCATAAGGTCCATGCAGACATATAGATAATAAATAAATGAAATAATAAATTAGTATTTTAAATACTTAGTTACATCTATATAATCATATCGCTAAGTGTCGGGTTGTCTCGAAATTTTCTAAACATGTTATTAATATTAAATATGTACATAAGTGTAATGCAAGTCATGAAAATATAAACTAACAGATACATGTTTGTTGTGTCAAAAAAAATCTTCAGAAATTACATACATAAAATTTTTATAGTCCAGTTAGTATCGTTAATAATAAGTTTATTACTCTTATTATTGATATAATCGGATATTATATGTTCATATCCAACACATGACTCCAATATAAAGTATGTGTAATTTCAATGATATCTTAAATTTGATTCGAATTTTTTCTAGACTCAGACAAATGGAAACTATTAAACTATTGTCTGTGAGACGTGAAAATATTTTAGTGAGTTATATATATTTTCTAAAGTACAGATATACACCTTCATCCCTACTTGTACTATTTGGTTAATACAATAACACATATATCTAACGTGAAAAATATCTTCTAATGATCAATCTCTAATACTCCTAACAAATATGTTAATCCTTACTTTATTAGTAGATATATTATTGAGTATGATACTAAATATTTTATTTTAAATTTTATATCCTTTAAAAATTTTTATCATATACTTAAAAATGATTGGGTCAGCACGAAGATAAAGAATCTTAGAGAATCTTTGTATATTTTTAGTATCTATTTAAGGTTTATATAGTGAGCGGTGAGACATGCATAAGATGCATCGTTGTGACTATTCTAGATTTCAAACATTATGAATACTACTTCACTATATATCTTAAATTAATTAATTATTATTTATTTTTTTAACTTATAATATTTTAGTATGTCATTCTTAGATATAAACCTGCGAATCTTATGATATGCAGGCTGAAAATATTTTTGTATGATACTGACTATTCTTGAATTCTTTGAAAATCTAATCAGAAGATCAATCATGGTGATTGGTTTGGTCATGCTTTCTCTCCTCAACTTGTTATGGTATATGAATAGGATAAATTTTGAGATTGAAATGGAACCAACCATAAAAAATTCACATCTGAGTTGGCTTTTCTTAAGATCTAATGTACTATATTTTTGGTGTATAATTTAACTTGCTTTTTAAGGTGATTAGTCCCACACAAATTTTTAAAATTTTCTTACAATATTTGTACTGTATCAATATTTCTTTGACACTCTTAAAACTTTTTATTTTATTATATTAAATAGAAGCTAAACTATTGAAGTCCTTTATTTTTTTATTTTTAAGATTGAGTCGAGACAATGGGAGAAACTAAAGTTTTGGTAGCTTCGGATATTTTTGTAGGATTTTTATTTTTTAAATTAAAATTAATTTTATTTTTGTTATTTTAATTATTATTTTTTATTTTTAAATTTTTATTTTTTAGAGTAGAGAGTAGAGAGAGAGAGAGAGAGAGAGTTAACTAATATAAAAAAACAAAATACTCATAAACCAAAATGCTTAAATTTTAATTTTTTTATATTTGTATCGAATGCGCATCACAAATCCAAATACTAAAACTGAGTTGTGAGTTTCGAAGACTGAAATCTTGAGAGAGAAAATTAGAGAGAGACAGAGAAGAGCAAGAGCTAAGAATGAGAAGATAAAGATTTATGTTTTTAAGAAACATAAATCTTAGAGTGAGTGGGGGAGTTTATAGATTATAAAAATGATTTTTTTAAAAGTTTTTAAATTTTTTTTAATTTTTAATAATTAAAAAATAGGTAGAATTTTTAGGATCGATGGATTCTACCTCATATAGGCATTGAAAGCGAAATCTAATGGCTTAGATTCAAATTTTTTTATTGTTTAGGTCGATTCAACCGTTTAATCGACTCGAATGATTTCATTCCGGAAGCTTAGGACTTTCAGTTTCTGCAATGGTGGTGGTGGAGGTAAAAATTTGGGCCTCGGACTAGGGTCGAAAAAGATTGTGGGTTGGGTTCTGGCCCTACCCTACGAAACTTTTAGATTTGTCAGGCCTTGGGTTGTTGGTTCGGGTCTGGGGTGTTGTGCCATGTGGGTTAGGGCATTTTTTGGCTCATGCCAATAAACAATGCCCACAGACCTCGGTAATGGGTTGTGCCTTACCCGACACGTGGCCTAGTTGGGTTCGGCACGACACATGAGCCATGCCATGAACATGCCCAACATAGGCCCAGGCATGTGTCATTCTTATGCTGTGCCTTGGGCTATGCCGGGTTTGTCAGACTCGTTTGACACCTCTAGCTAGGATTGCTGCAAAATTAAAAGAGTTAGTTGTTGATTATGATCCGTGTGATATTGATGATGATTTGATGATTGATGACTATTGACGTATTGAGACATTGATATTTATTTTATATCATCATTGATTATATGATGTAATGCTGTTTGCTAATAATATTTTTTATTTTCATTTTTTTTTGATTTTATATTGTATTTATTTATTTTTTTGTCATATTACTTTGAGTTTGAAGTTTAATTTTTGAATATTAATTTTTTATGATTTGTATTGGTTTATATTAATATTTTAGTTTTATTAATTTAAAAATTAATTATTTATTTTTATTTAATAATTAACTAATAACTATTTAAATAATTAAATGTTAAATAATTAAAATTTAAATTTTATAATATTTTTAGCATTCTGGATTAAAATCATTAAAAATAATAAAAATGGTCTGAACTCTGCTAAAAATTGGCCAAATGTTCAAAACCTAGCTTTCTACCTGGCTTGGATGGACAAGAACTGGCCAGTCCATGCATGATCCGACACAGGTTCATCATAGCTGGGCTGACAGGCCTTGCATGGCTGGTTGTGATGAAGCCGTGTTGGGCCAGGTACGTCACGGCTTGGTAGCCAGGTTGGGCCACTTAAAATTGGGTCAGGTTGCCCTGGCTCAATCTGTTTGACATCTTTATATACATGTATTTTTTATGATATTTAGTTGTAGTTAGATGTGTCAAATGGGCTGTGCCGGGCCGACTCAGCACGGTTTTGGCTACCCAAATGAGCTATCGTGCCGGGTTAGGCATTGCACTGTTTTATCCTTTCGGGACTTGACGAGCCTTGTCTGTCAGGTGCTAAGAAGCACGGATACGGACACGGACACGAGAATACGACACGACAGGATACGAGGACACGTCAAATTCTAAAAAACTAGGATACGAATACGGCTAGAATACGACATAATAAAAAAATAAAAATAAAAATAAAAATAAAAATAAAAATTATTAATTATAAATATTAGGTATTTTATAAAATTTATTAAATTAAATTAAATTAAATTAAAATATTTTATTATATATAATAAATATATATTATTTATTTTATAAAATAAAAATATTTTATTTTATTTTATTTTATAAGATAATATTTATATTTATTTTATTTTATAAAATAATATTTTATAATTATATTATATAAAAATATATATTTTTTATTTTATTTTATAAAAATATTTTATTTTATGCCCATGCCTCTCCCCTCAAGCACGCCCGCCCGCCCCTGCCTCTCCCCTCAATCATGCCCGCCCGCCCCTGCCTCTCCCCTCAATCATGCCCGCCCGCCCCTGCCTCTCCCCTCAATCACGCCCGCCCCTGCCTCTCCCCTCAATCACGCCCGCCCCTGCTTCTCCACTCAATCACGCTCGCCCGCTCCTGCCTTCCCCTCAATCACGCCCGCCCGCCCCTTCCCCTCAATCACACTCGCCCGCCTTTGCCTCTCCCCTCAAACACGCCCGGCCCTGCCTTTCCCCTCAAATCGCACTGTCCCTGCCTCTCCCCTCAAATCGTGCCGCCCCTTCCTCTTCCTTTAAATCGTGCCGCCCCTTCCTCTCCCCTCAAATTCTGCCCGCTCCTGCCTTTCCCTCAAATCACGGCCGCCCCCTGCCAGTGGCCAACGTTGGCCACCGATATCGTCGGACGTCGAACACTATAGTCGTGGATACGGCTGCCAACGCAACCATCCGATACGCCACGTGGCGTATCGGATACGGATTGTGCAATGATATGCCACGTGGCGTATCGTACACATATCCGTGCCATATTCGTGTTGTGTCAATGTGTCCAGGTGTCAGACACGTGGACACAGTTGCAGGGAGCCGTGTCCGCGCTTCCTTGGTCAGGTGTTGGCTCGTTGTGACAATGCTCGATGCATGATCACGTGTGCTGTGCCGTGTCTGGCACGACATGCGGGCCAAAAACTTCGGCATGGCACGACACGACCCTTGCAGTAGCCGTGCTTGGCATGGGCCCAGGCATTGCACTGTAGCATGCCATGCCGGTACGGGCTAGCCCGGCCTATTTGACGTCTCTAGTTGTAGTCTAGATTTTTTATTTGAAATAATACTGGTTGACATAAAAAAAATAGCCTCCAATGCTATACTAGATATTAGAGGAGTTAATAGATTGTGTGTTATCTTATATAGAATAAGATAAGTGAATTCGTATGATTTTTACTAATTTAAAACATTCAAATTATTATTATTATAGGTTAAACTAGTAATCGATATTTAAGTATTTAGATAATTTATTCCTATTTGACAGACAACCTTGTTATTTATTTATAGCATACCAAGTGTTGTAAAATATAAATATGTTAATCTATTTTTTATGAATAAAATATTAAAGTTTGTCTGCTTGGTTCATGTAATTATATATATATATATATATATATATATATATATATATAATATGTTTGACATCCATTCTACTTTAATGTTAAGATTTATATATGCA
Organism: Sapria himalayana; assembly: GCA_029783825.1. Lineage (NCBI taxonomy): Eukaryota > Viridiplantae > Streptophyta > Magnoliopsida > Malpighiales > Rafflesiaceae > Sapria > Sapria himalayana. Next base: position 1,248,960 of record JAREIK010002602.1, on the reverse strand, counting down.
ACAAAGTAATATATAGTTGAAATGGAGGCTAGTATTTTAAATATTTAGTTTTCATCTCAATAATTATGATACTAAATATATAATATTTTCTATAATTGCTAAATATATAATTAATATTATATATGCACCCAATTGCAATGCAAGTAGTGAGTGTACATATACGAACAAAAATTCATTGTGTCATGATATTTTTTAGGAATTTTTTATAAGGAATTTTTGTATTGTAGTTTGAATTATTAATAATTAGCATGTTATTCTTACTATTGATGTAGTTTGGTAGTCAACACATTATAGGTCAATATAATTTTAATGGTTGTTTCATATTCATCTGGAATTTTTTTAGGTCTATTAATAAATTTGAGACTACAAAATTATTATTGTCTGCTAGACATTTTAAGATATTTTAGTTAATTTTTTATTTTTTTTAATGTGATAGAAATAATTTTGATTCTCCCTTGTTTGTTCGACTACATGATAAATATATTTAATATGAAAATTGTTTATTTATAATAATTTTAATAAACATATTAATGTCAATTTTATTATTAATATCATTATTGAATATAATATTAAAAATTTTATCTTAAATATTATATTCTTTAAGGATATTCATCATACAATCATATATGCAAGATCATTATTAAGATTTAGAATCTTAGAAAAATTTAAATTATTTTTATAAAACTTTCATTTTGAATCTACATGTGGGTGGTGATGCTTACTAATGATGCATTATTGTAATTAATTTCGATATCTAATATTATAGATATTATTTTATTATATTTTTTAAATTTATTAATTATTAATTATGGTAACTTACAATATATTATTATTTTATTTTTATTAGTGGACTTAAAAATATTATGATAAACAGGTTATAAGTAAGTTTGAATAATACTTATTATTTTAGAATCATTCAAAAATTTAATTTGATGATTAATGATCATAATCAATTTAATCATGTATTCTCTATTAAAGTCATTGTGATATATATTAATAAAATTGAATTTGATCCAATTTTAAAAGTTTCATTACTTAGTTAAGTATGATTGAGATTTAATATATTATATTTTTTTGTATATTGATCGACATGATTTTTAAGGTAATCAATGTCATATGTATGTTTGTATGTATATATTTTATTATTATTATTTTATATATATATATATATATATATATAGTATAAATTTATTTGACTCTTAAGAATTTTTTTTTTAAATTTTTTTAGGTAAATGGACTTAAGTTTTTCTCTTAAAGAGTATAAATATATATTATATATTTTTTTTGTATATTGATTGACATGATTTTTAAGGTAATCAGTGTCATATGTATGCTTGTATGTATATATTTTATTATTATACATATATATAGTATAAATTTATTTGACTCTTAAAGAATTTTTTTTATTTCACTCTTAAAGAGTATTTAGTTTTTGTCTTAGATTTTTTGATCAGGTTGTTATTATTATCTATAATTATGTTTAATTTATTATCATTTGTTATATATTTTTATTTTTTTTTAATTATAAAAAAATATAATAAATGTTATAAATTAATAAATAAAAAATTATGTATCATAACTCATTAAATTTATTTGAGTAGCAATCGTTGGCATTGTTAGTTTTTCACCTCTTTTTTATGAACTATCTAAGCCGACAAAAATAAAACAAAATAAATTGATCACAATACAAAATATCACAACACAAAACTCAAAAAAGGAGAGATAATAGATGAAGAGAATATGAGTCAAACAGGTGTTCCTTGCCTTGCCATGCACGAGACATGACTTTTTCTTGTCCACCATAGAATGAGCCAAGGTCAAGCTTGGATCATGCCTTGTTAGGCTAGACATGATTATTTTGGGCTGTGTCTCATGTCGTACCTGGGCTAGACGACCCACTTGATATCTTTAATAGATGTCTAACTTTTTTTTCATTATTAAGTAATTGATTTGTGAAATTTTTTAGATTCAATTATGTCAATTCCCTTGAATTCTAGAAAAATTATGCTAAATCATCTCATTTTAATTATTGATATTATAATTATTAGTTCGTAATAATCTTCATTACTAAATCCATTGTATGTCCTAGTGCAATTCTTTCTTGTGAGTCATTTTTACACCAATGTTCATGGAGTTCCAATGAGCCAAAAAGGCTTCCACCTTAGAATGTGGCTTGCTTCAACATCATCTCAAAAGTTTGCTTTTCTAACTTTTTTCTTTGGTAATCAATGTTTTCATGCACTACTAAAATTGTCACCCATAGATATTCTGATTGCAATTCTAATCAACAAAACAATGATTATTTTAATCATTTCCATCAAAGGTTTTTAGCTATTTATATTGTCATTAGAAGAGATTGCCCTTTGGCTACAAGTAGAGGTGTCAATTGGGTCGAGTTGCTTGGGCATGACATGAGGCACAACCTAAATTAGTCGTGCTTGATCCATCACATCACAATCTAAGAATCATGCATGGATTGGGGTCGTGCTTGATGCTTCATAGCATGATCTAGAATCATGTATCCATTTGCGTCATGCCGGCCTGAGGCATGAGTTTCGTCATGATGAGCCACGACCAACCATGCCTCATGCTGGGCTTGGCATGACCAACATGCTTGGCATGGTTCACAAACTAATGAGTCCTAAACCAATGGGTCCCAATCCAAATTTTTTTTTGGTCTAGAGGCACGTGACCAATGACCCATGGTCATGAGTCATTTGTCATGACCACAAACTAATGGGTCCCAACCCAAATTTTTTTAAATGATAGTTTATCTAATTGTTGTGCTCGTACATTTTCATGTAATGGGTGCTGACATGGAAAGCAACAAGTGTGGCTTATTGATTTCTATTTCATCAAAAAAAATAAAAAATAAAAAAATGTTTTTTTTATTTGAAAATTTTATATTCATCAGATTTGTTTGTGACGACTAGAAGTAGAAATTCGATAACTGTAAAATTTTTGTCCAAATGTAATTAAAATAAATTAAAAAAATATTCTTCAAATATAAAAAAAATTTATAAATAGAAAATATTAATTTTTTAAATCTTATTCTCTATTTTTTTTGTATTGTTCTTTTTGTTTTTATTCACTCTTTTCTTATTTTGGGTTAAATTTCTAATTATAATTTGAAAAGTGGAATACAACTATGGTGTGTTGATTTCTACTCAAATAAATATACGTAGTTGTGGTTACGACACATTTTTTTTTTATTAGTTTTTTATGTTATATTACTAAACAATTTAAAATTTAGAATATAATTAAAAAAAGATTAATGAGTTAAATAATAATGAATTTAATGTAGATATAAATAATAATAATAATTCAATTGAAAAATTTAATATCAAAATTAAATTTTCTACAATAGCCTCGATCTAAATTATGCTGTATAAAAAATCTTAAATTAGGTGAACTTTAGTAATATGAATTTATTTTAAGATAATAAAAAATAAAAAGTTTAATACTATTGAAATAAAATTAATATAATGAATATATTATACAAAATATATATGTATATGTATGAGTGCATGTGATACTGATCATCTTAAGAGACATGTTGATTAATGGATTAAAATAAAATGATGTATTAGATTACAAGTAAATCTAATTGTTCATAAATCTCTTGTTACATAGGGTTGTTATTTTTACCATTAAAAATTTTTTGAATAATTTTTTTTCTAAATTTTAAAATGCTACAATTAATATGACACTATGGTGTAGTTTTTATTTTATTTGTTTTTATATTTTCTTAATGCTTTTACTTGTATATGGTCCAAGTATAAATGTATTTTTGGAATAATGATATTTCAAAATTTTTTGGTAAAAGACATATATGCTTATTCAAAAGACGAGATAAAATTTTTTTAACTTGTTATGGTAAAATTACTTGACTCTGACATAATAAGGTAGTTGGAAATGAAATTAATATCATGATTTTTTTCAAAAAATATTTGATCAAAATAAGCCATAAGGTTGTCATTTGTTGACTAGGTTACCATGGTGGGATTAATAATGTTTAAAAAAAATAATGTTTTCTTAGAAATATAGAAAAAATTATTGGTAGTTTTGTGTTGTGTATTATCAAGGTTCAAATTTCAATAACAATTTGATGTCTACCAAACTTGAATGAATGTTCATGATAATATAATATAATATAATATTCAACATATACAAATTAATGATAGCTTTCTGTTTTGAATTATCTAAGTTCAAATTCTATTAACAATTTGAATGTCTACCAACCTTGAATGTTCAACATACAATTATCAAGTAAAATTTTGTAATTGATTAATTTTGTTGTTAGTATATTGTGTTTGATTATTGTCAAATGCATGTCAATTTTTTTGAGACAGTGAAAATGATAAAAGGGTCTACGTCACATTTGAAATATGTATCTAAATCAAAAGAATAATCAATTAGTATATAATTTGATAATTAAATGTATATAAAATTTTCAATGAAAATTTTAACTCAGAGTCATACAACATCTAAGAAATTTTTGATTTGTTTGAGATTCTTCATGTCGTTCAAAAAATGCAAAGCATAATTTAAGCTTCAATTCATAGTTAGTATATTGGGCGCCCTTGTGGATGCTCACCACACTTGCACCTTATTATATTTTTAATGGTTTAAATAATTATATGTAATATAAACAAATTTAATAATTATAAAATTTTCAATAATTGTTAAGTCTTGTTATTCTAAATTATGATAAAATAAATATCAAGTATTATTATTCAAAAATATTTTGATGTAATGATAAAATGAAAGAGTGAAACATACACAAATAAACAACATTGAATTAGAAATAATAACAATCAACTATGGAAAAATGTCTAGTTTTAATATGAAACTTAATTTTATTTTTTCAATTGTTGTTGACAATATTATTTCAAATGAATATGTGATTGTTACATGTAAAATTTTTTACATTTATATGACAAATTGTATTTTTCTATTTTAATGAGTTTCTTAATTTTTTTTTAATGTGGGAAAAATAAATTTTATTCACTTATATTATTAGGTTAATAATGTGATACATATATCTATCATGAAAAATTTTACCTAATAGTTTATTTTTAATTGTCTTTACAAACATATTAATAATTATTTCGTTGTTGGATAAATTATTAAATATGATATTAAATATTTTATTCTGAATATGATAATCTTTAAAATTCTTCTCATGTCCTCTTATATGGTAGTACATTAACATTATGAAAATAAAAGATTTCAAAAAATTCTAAGAGTTTTTCACTAAGTTTTTATTTAGAATTTACATAGTAGTAGTACAACATATAAATATTGTCTCATTGTGATTATTTCAGATATCAATTATTATGGACATAAATTTATTATATTGTTTAAAGTTTTTAATTAATATTTATTTTTTTAATTTATAATATTTAATTATGTTATTCTTACATATAAATTTATGAATCTTATTATAAGTTTGATCATGCATAATACTAACAATCCTATTTTTTTCTAAAAATTTTATTAGAAGATTAATGATGATAATCAATTTGATTATATCTTCTTTTCTAAATCATTGTGATATATAAAATGGATCAAAAAAGGTGAACTAGATCTAACTTCAGAGGAGTCACCGTTCATGCTCAGTTTGGTTTGCATGAGATTTAATGCATTCTAGTTTTTGGTCTTGAATCTTGATATATCTCTTTAGGTAGTAGTTGTTACTTGCACTTATATATATATATATATATATATGTGTGTGTGTGTGTGTATATATATATATATATATAATATAATATAAATATTGTGCTGATTTTTTATCGATACGTTTAATATTTTTTTAAATATGTTAAAGTGAGTTTAAATTATAGATATTTTTTTAGTTTTTTATTTTTTAGGCATTTGAGTTTTGGTCGAAGTCATGAGAGGAAACGTAATTTTGGGCTCATACATTTTCTTAAAAACCCTAAATTATTTTAGGGTAATGCATTTTGTATTGGTAAAATTATATTTAATTTAATTTTTTTTTATTTTTTTATTGTGCTGAACTTTTATGTTATTTTGTTGGCCTTGCTTTGTCAACATTTTCTTTTTAAAATTGAATTTTTTTTAATATTCATGCCAACTTGTGCATATCTCGATTAATTTTTTGCGATGAACAATCCATCCCACAAGAATTGCACTTGGGTAAGATAGTACCACTTGTCCTCTTACTTCTCATACCAAGTAGTTACTAGTTGAACTCATTGGTGTTAGATTTAATCACTAAAAAAATTTAAGCACAATGGATAGTTGTTATAGAGTAAAATTATAACAAAGTTGTTATATGAGATAAGTTATAACCTTGTCATTAATTTTTACATTATATAATTAAAGGTCATAAGGATTTTACTTAGAATGGGGTCTATGAGAGGTTAAAATTTTGATAGTTTTACTCATGAAAATCAAAGAGGTTTGTGATTAGTCTCGAACCCGAGGCCTCCTTTGTTAGAGTAAAATAATTGTCATCGTATCAAGGTATGACTTTTAAATATGTTCAATAAATACGTTGTTAAATTATGGTTCATTGCATTAATTCTTGCCAGTCTTTTTAAATGTTTTTTAGTTTTCAAAATTTGCTTAATTCATTAAATACAAATATTTGTAGTGGTGGTGATGCCTAACCTTTTGTTGTGTGATAACCATCACTCCAATACCAACAGGTCGGTTGAACCCTGCCGGGATGAAGTTTTAGTTTTTTGCTCCCACATAGTGGCTTAGTTTATAAAAGCTGTGACCTTTATCTTTATATGGAAGGAAATTGATAGAGCTATTGAAAGAGCTCTGAACAAAGAGTTCAACTTCTTATTATATGTGAAATTATATTTTTGAAAAGTAAATAAGTTTTCCTTTTACAGCCTACTTAGTTTGATATTTCCTTTTCTGTTCTATGCTTTTCTAGATTCTATATCAGGCAATCTATCTTGCCATCGATTGAATGCTGACAAGACTACATTTCCCATTGTCGTGGAAGTATGTGACTTGGTCAATTGAAATAATTTATGCTGACATTCTTTTTTTTTTTTCTACCTATACATGATACTTGTAATTGTAGGATAACTCTGGTGGTAAGCTAAACTTGGATCAAAAGAGAAGTTTCATTGATGAAAACAGTGAGTTCTATCTGAAATCATGTCAAGTAGAAGTTTATCTGTGAAGCTAATTTTGTTTTTTAATCTCAGATTCTAAGAATGGGTTGCTTCATGGGGAACGGAATTCCCCTGACAAGCCAATTGCTGCTAAAACAGATGGCTGTCAAGAGGGTAAGCACTAATCATTAAGAAGGGATGTCTGCTATTACTTATGGGTTTCGTCTCACCCAATGATCCTGTAATGTTATAGGGGAGAGTGCTCCCCCTGAGAGGCAAGTCTCCCCTGGAAAGCTTCATCGGGCAGCCTTAATGAAAAATCGTTTTGCTGACACCATACTCAAGGCCCGGGAAAAAGTTCTTGAAAAGGTCTGTTTATGTTTTTGCAACCCATCGTGGGAATGATTATGGTAACATGTATTTTTTTTTTTAATGCGGCCAATATTCACTTTCTGTAGTTTGGTTTTTGTTCCAGAGTGAAAGGAGAAATTCAGAGAAATTGCGTTTGGAGAGAGAGGAACTGGAACGTTGGCAAAAAGAAGGTTATAAGTTGCTATAGCTTTGGTTGTTTAAATGGTTGCTATAGTTTTTTTTTTCTTTCATCAGAAAAAGCTAGGCTACAAGCTGAAGCCAAGATGGCAGGAGAGGCTAGAAGAAAAGCTGAAGCAGAAGCTGTAGCTGAGGCCAAAAGGAAGAGGGAGCTAGAAAGAGAAGCTGCACGACTGGCTCTGCAGCAGGTAATGGAGCCTTGTTTTTCACAGTGAAGAAAACTAATCATGTTCGGATTGAAAATTTTAATTTTCTTGTTTTTGTTTTGTGCAGATGGAAAAGACGGTGGAAATTAATGAGAACAGCAGGTTTATGGAAGATTTAGAAAGGCTAAGGACGGCACATGATGAAAAGAATACAAGTTTGCTGGAAGATGCTAGCCCAACTCATTCCTTGGGTAGCTTCAACTTTCAGGCAAGTAGTAACCCGTTGGAACAGCTGGGGTTATATATGAAGAGAGATGATGATCTTGATGATGATGATGATGATGATGATAATGATGATCAAGAGGAAGATGATGCTGAACCTCAGCAACCCAATTCTATGCATCAGTTGAAAGATGGTGAGTAAGGAGAAACTGATTGATTGAATGATTTTTTATTCTTGAAATTAATGATTTGCACAAGAACAAAGCAATCATCCACCCAGGATGCTCGGGTTGATGCCTGATCTCGCATCACTGAGCTGTTATCTCAGAAGTGACGTTGTTGGAGTCGGGTTGGAGAGTTGTTGCAGTGGGATGAAGGATTCTGGCATGGGGGAACAATACAAGATTGGTGCTTATTGTGAATCATGAAGTTGTTAGACACGGAAGTGATTGTGTTTTGTTTTGTTTTTTTAGGGCTTAAAGGTAGAGTTTCTATTTGGCCTTTTTGTGCTGGACTCTAAATTATTTGAAAATGTTTCTGATTGTTAATTTGTCAATGTAAAGAATTTTTTAGAGGCACTGCTCATTTTTTTATATGTTTAGTTAAAATTGGTTCTATTTTGAAGTAGGCTAAATTATGTAATGTTTCTAGTTTCATTGAAGTGTTGGCGTGTAAGACCATTTCCAACTCACTCTCTATTTAATCACATTTAGCTATTTTAGCTAGTCAAACATAAAAAATCCTCTCCAATCCACTTTCTATTATATTCTCTATTTCCTAATTTACTCAAATATCTTAATAAATGTAGAGTCATTTGAACTCTCTAAATTTTTTCTTTCCCTTTTTTTCTCTCTCTATATGTTTGACTTTTTTAAAATTATTGAAAGTTAGGTATAAAATAGAGAGTGTGGTTGGAGTGTATTTTAAAAAATTGCTAGTTAAAATAGTGAATTTAATATTTAAATATATTTTGAGTAGCTATTTTATTGAGTGTGGTTGGAGATGCTCTAAGACTGTTGTTGTCTTGATAAGCTATAAATAGAAATTGTTATTTACAAATAATAACATCATTTCATAATAACTTGTCGTACACACAAATGCACACACATGTATGTGTGTGTGTGTTTATATGTATGTATGCTAATTGCAATTGGTTGTTGGGAGAGGATGCGTGTTCTAATCCTAGGGATATGAACTTGATCTCAAAGGATGCTGAATACATTTTTCCAAGGGGTTTGGTAGATCACATATTATGTGGTTGGGGTGAGAATTATAAGTACTCGAATTCTGGGGTCTTGATGCTCATATATAGGTAAAGAGATGGCATGACTGTGTAGAGTTTGTGGGAGGGTGGGAGAATATATATATATATATATATATAATGAGTGATTACTCAAACACTAACATATTAAATTTTATAATAATTCTAAAATTAAATATATTTGAGCAAAAATATACTTAATTGATTGATGACATTGAAGAGTATATTATATGTATTTGTTGTATGTCATGCATTGATGTGATGATAGATATCTCTATTTAAGAATGATATATCTTAATTAAGCTTGAGACTTATGAGATGTAGTCTCTTGTTTTTAAGAATATGATTGTTGCGATATTAATCTCTCCATATCTTATATTAAAGAGAGCCTCTTGTAATGTATATTTTATATTATCTCTTTCTCTATCTTATATATATATATATATATATATAATTTTATATACTTGTATATTTAGTTGTATATTTTATGTTTTTTAAAATATGCAGTTGTATATTTTTAAAACCTCTTTTTTTAATTTGCATAATAATTATTTGGTAGCAACACACACACACACACACACACACACACACACACACACACACACACACACACTGTTTTTAATTTTGCACTTGCCTCAACTAATATAATGGAAAAATAGGCATTTCTCTCAGTTTCAATTTTAGAAAAGTTTGGGTGGAGTTAAAATTTTCTAGTTTAGTGATTTTGTGAATCAAGATCTAGACATTATCTTCATAAGCCAGGGCCTATCTCTTGAACTTGCTTTCTTGGGAGAGAAAATATCACCTATTGATAAGCTAAATGTACTCTTAACTCACATTTGGAATGTATGGGTGGATCATGGAGCATACAACAACCCGAGGTATATGATGTGCAATGAATCAAACATTTCAATTGTCCTCCATTACAATGATAATGGGTCTCAATACTCAAATATAATCAACTAAAAAAGATGACTTAATCTATGATTGAAAATTTGCGAAAGATTTAAATATGCTTATGAACAATATGGATTGGTAAGCCTTTGAGTTATATAGATAAGCATATAAAAATATTAGACGGGTTAGGCGAAGAGTATTACACTTTTGTGACCCCATTTCATAATTGATCCAATAGATCACAAGTAGAAGAAGTTTATAGTTTGATTGTACACTTATGAGTATTGCTAGGTCAAAGAAATGTTGCTATGACCAATAATTTATCTCAAGCCAATCTCTCATCTCATCCTATCCATAGAAGAAACCAAAACACCTCTATAAATCCCTTTCCTAATTTTTTTAGACACCAACTTAGCCATTGAATGCCTTTGGACCAAATAACCAACCAATAATTTTGTGTAAAGTGGTGAAACTCTCCAAAATCAATTTTGGTCACCATGTCCAAAAAATCTATGAATTGTTTTTAAATTTTTTTTTCTCACTTTTCCCAATCATACGTTACCAACCTCAGGGTAAATACATACAATAAACTTCTACACAAATCAATCTTCTCAGTAGTGATCACAACCATGCAAATTTAATTTTAGAGTTCATATGAGATCCAATACATTAGTGATGGTTTTAACGCATCAATCCAAAAAATCTATGAATAATTTTCAAATTTGTAGAAAACTTGGACCCATTATTATATTGTTATTACTACACAAATTAAAATAATTAATCCAAACAGTCATTTTCTCAATTCCAACATCATCAAGGAAGGCTAATGCTCCATCTTTCGATCATTTTGCTATCAAGACAACAATCTTGTCCACTTAGTTAGACAATAATACTCTTTCTAAAATAGATGTGGGTTCATGGTACATGTATTATTGGGAAACTTTTCACTTCACCCCTATATTTGGTCTTCCCGACAATGTTGCTCTTTACACAGGTGATGAGCAAGTAATGGTAGGCAACTCTTCTCCTTATTCAAAGTAAGAACTTACTCTGTCTAGAACTATGAAACACAATATTTTAAATCATTCCTTTTACACTCTAATCATTTCTAAACAATTTATTAGTATTACAAAAATTGTATTTAGATAATAAAGTCTATTGAATTTTATTTTATTTCTTTCATAGGGAAGGATCTCGCTTCAAAGAAAATACTTTCCTAGGGTCATCATGCTAATTTTTTATACAAGCTCGATTCTTCCTTTTTTAACATCTTCAAATTATCCATCTTAACATCAGCCCTACTCTCTTTTGGTAGCATTTTCCATTTCTCTTTTCTTATTCTTTGATCTATGACATTTTAGAGTAGGCCATCCTTTAATTTTAGTTGTGAATAAAGTGATAAAAGTAAGTTACTTGTGTTTTCTTAATATTTATGGATGACAATACATGTTTTACATGGTTCTATTTACTCAAGTATACATTTGAGGTCTTTTCTTATTTATTAAAAAATAAATACATGCTTGAAATACAATTTCATTCAGAATTTTGAGCAATAAAAATAGATTGTGTATTGAGTTCCATACATTATAATCATATATCACTGAAATTTACAAAATGGCCGAGTTTAAAGAAAAAAATGTGATATTGTAAAAAAAGATTTGGGTTTTTTAGCACACTTCAATCTTCCATTACTATTTTACAAAACAATTCACCATACATGATTCATTACAAAAAAAAAAAAAAAAAAACCTTGCTACATGCTTCTTAAGGTTTTGGGGAGTGAATGTTTTTTTTTATGACCTTACTCACACCTTAAACTTCAATTGCATTCTCTTCATTTTTTTTTCAATTGCCTATAGTTCATCTCACAAGGGAGTTCCTTGTCTTCATCAAAGTACTGGTTGGATTTATAATACTAACCATGGTTCTATTTAATGACATGTCCTTCCTTTTTTTTTTCTTTTACTTCCCACATCCCACACTCCTCTCTCTTCTTTTTTATCTTCTTCCAATCTCTTTCTTCTTTTTTCATTCCAATTCCTCCATCATTCTCCTCTTAATTGACATAATTTTTTGATGCATGTGCAACAACTACTTTGTGTTAACTAACTTTTTTTAAATAGATTATGCATATTCAACACTGGTAGTTGGATATGCAAGTAGAGTATGAGGCATGGTAACATTATTCTTCATGAAATTTGTTCCTTGTATAACTACTATAAAGATTATTGGATGTAAATGAATTTATAAAGTGAAAATCAAACAAGATGTCATTGTGTAATGTTATAAAGCTAGACTTGTGGTTAAAGGGTATCATCACATTATTTGTCTAGATTACTTTGAAACCTTTAGTTAAGCCAACTACTACAAGAATCCTAATCAGTTTCACCAAATGGACTATTACTCAACTAGATGTTTATGATGCATTTGTCAATGATGATCTCAAGGAGACAATGTCCATGGGTCAAACCCCTTGTCTTGTTGCTCAAGATAATATATGAGCTATTTGTTTACTGAAGAAAATACTTGATGGACTTGAGGCCAACGGTGTGATATCTCAAACTTAATATCTTTCTTCTCTAATGATGATTTCCTTTGTATCTTTGTTACAACTTATTTTATTTATTTTGGTAAATGTCGTTGACATACTCTTTATGAGAAATGATCAACCATTGTTGAAGTTCTTGATATATTAGTTGCATGACAAGTTTATCAATGACATGTTAGTCTAGATAGTGAGGTGTTGAATGTGTAACCTCAGGGTTACGAGTTTGATTCCCCCTAGCTACCCTTTTCCACTAGGATGTTGGAAACCTACCTTCCTCTTGGCCCAAGTGGAATGTAGCTTGTGGCTTCCACTTGATATATAAAAAGTTGCATAATAGATTTTCTCTTAAGGATTTAGGTCTCCTTTTTTATTTTTTGGGCATTTAGGTTTAGGAGTCAGATTTAACTATTAAAAATGCCTTTGCTTGATTGCCATTAGTTAGCTTCATCTCTTATTCTGTATGAAGGATAACCACTTTCGAATTTTATCCCATATGGATGAGCATCTTTTATTTATTGCATGATCACAAGGCTTAAAATATGTTTTTCTATCAGCAATGAGTGCTAGCTTATGCATGCTCTACCAATTAGCACATCTTAACTGTTAAATACATTCTGAATTATCTCAACGAAACTATGTATTATGAATTTAATTTTTAGTTTTCTTTTCAACCTTATTTGTCAAATTATATTGATGTTGATTGGGTTACTTTTCCTGCACCAAATGATCATAAGAGTATGAGTTGGTATTTCTATTTTCTTGGATACAATTTAGTTTCATGCTTTTCCTTAAAGCAAAGAGTTATTTCTCACTCAACTACTAAATCTAAATACAAAGGTTTATTTGATGTTGCTAATGAGTTATAATGGATGAAGCTTTATTACTTGAACCAAAGTTACCTCTTTCTCTTCTCCACTTGTTTTATTCTGTGATATCATTCATGTTCCTCATTTTACAAAGCATCAGATTCTTCATTCAATAGCCAAATATATTGAGATTGATTATCACTTTATTTGTGATTATGTGCTCAATAGATCTTTAGTAATTCAGTATACTCCTTTGAATGATCAAATAATTGATCCACAGTCATGCATTTATTCTCCTTGATTCTCCATAAAATTTTAGTTGTTATCATATTTTTCTTCACAAGTAAAAATGAGGCGTTCTCATGTGAATGCATATCTATGTTGATGCCCATCAACATAATATTGACACACATCTTGTAACCAATGTGCAATGGTCCTCAACCATAGCCGAAGTGCAATAATGGATGAAAAAGATGCATCATCATGTTTGTGGGTAAATATTATTTTCTTCCATATCCATATATTATTTTCTTGATTAACTCACCATCAAGATGGGTTTCCTGATATACTTTTTCTCATGCTTATCCTATTTTGATGGTTAAAAATACTGTAGATCATCTCGAGTTAAATGATCGCCTTTATTACTTTTCTCTTACCCATAGCATATGGCAAGTCACCTTTTGCGAGGATCACTTTAATGGTCATATTATCCTCAATTTGAAAACATTTTCATAAATATTATTAGAAGTATGTAATAAATTTATATAATAAATCATATATTAAATTATATAATAAAAATTGTGTTGCTCTAATTAATGAAATAAGTTGTATGGATTTTTCATTAGCATTCATGTTTAATATTTAGAAAAGTATGGGATGAGAACAACTTTCATGTGTGGTCATGGATCATCATCAAGATTCAAAATCAATAATTTCAATAATAAATATTGGATTCCAATTTCCATCTAATAGATTTTGAACATATAGACAACTTTTTTGGGCATATCATTAATTTTTTCACTCTAGATAATATAATTTTTAACACATACTATTAATTTGTTTCTTAAAAATTCTTTTTTGCATTAAATTTCAACACCATTTTTTTTTGTATTAATATTGTGTGCAACATATTGTTGATTTTGATGATAAAATCATATGTGATATTAATTAGAGTTTCTATAAAATATTAAAAATATGACAACTTGTACTCATCATTTCGGTAAACATATTGCCGAATCCAAAAAATAAATTGAATGGTAGAAAATTTAATAAATAAAAATTTAGACATGAGATAGAAATTTTATGAGATTCTAAATATAAAATGTTCAAAATAATTTTTAATATAAAAATTTAAATTTTTATTTTTCTATAATTCATAAATAACAACTAAAAAATTAAATGATGTGAATAATTAAAATCTTAAAAAAAAACTCCAACATATTTTTCTAAAGGAACCACTTTTTCATATATATATATATATATATATATATATATATATATATATATATATATATATAGTATCTAGTTGTTTTTCAATGAATCATCTACTTGGTTTTAAAATTAAGTCTAAATTTACTTTACTTTAACTGCACATGGTTTGTTAATTGGTATAAATTATATTTAAATTTTAATGAAGATCTTTCACAGGGATGGCAGTGGACTGGAGTGGGGGTGGGGGGTGTAGTCTCCATCCCCGTACCCACTTAAAAAAACTTCATCCATTCCTTGTTCATCCCCGGTAGTAAGTATAATTTTCATCTCCATTCTTGTCCACGGATAAATTTTTAATCCCTATCCCCATCCCCACTTCCCCTGTACCCGTTTCCCAAGCCCAAGCCTAAGCCCAAGCCCAAAACCCAAACCCAAAAACCAAGCCCAAGTCCAAGATAAATAAATTCAATATTTTAATAATTCAACAACATTCTAAATAATCTAACACAACATAATGTAGCATAATATATTTGAACAAAATACAAACAACAAATGTCCAAAATACTACTTTAATTTGATATAATTCAACATAATACAAACAAAATAATAGTGGTAAAATCATCTTAATCAACACAATCATCTCTTAACACCGGCTTCACACCAACTCAATCATCCCTTAACAGTTAACACCATCGGTGACGATAGAATCTACTTCTTCAACATCAATTTCCTATATCATTAAAAAAAATAATTAGATTCTCCCAAAGAGAAATTTTCAACTAAAATGATATATCTCATCATCAATCTCAAGATCCTCCAATAATTTATAGCTCTTCAGGCTCGTTGAAGTAGATGAACCTAAAAAAAAAATTAATGCATTAGTCATAAATAATGCACATTACAATGTATATACAAATAATATTTCATCACCTCGTTCTTCAGCACATAACAAACTTTGAGAGCACATTAAATCTTATACTGTAGTTGGAAGAAGTCTATTGCAATGCGGATTGATCACCCTCCCATTTGTGCTAAAAGCAGATTTTGAGACAACGGTAGAAACAAGAATAGCAAAAATATCTTTAGCAATCATTTAGAGGAGGAGATACTTAGGACCATTTGTCTTTCAAAAAGACAGTACATCAAAATCAAAAGTTCTTGGCATCATAGCATCTTCTAAATAACAATCTAACTCAGACCTCCCATGTGCTTTTGTTATGTCTCTTGTTTGTATAAACTTATCAAAATTAGAGAGATCATCAATTAATGGAGAGTTGGAATCAATAATTTATAAGAGGGGAAGGAGAAGGTTGTGGTTCATAATCATTTCCTTGCCTCACTTCATATTCGACAACCAATTCCAAGAAATAAACCTTAATCCTCATCACTTCATTTAAAGCTTCCACACATCCATATATTTTCTCATAGTAATACTCCAAAATTCTCAACTTATATCGTGGATCTAAAATAGTGGCTATTCCCATAACACTTTGAATCACACTCCAATATTTGTTAAACTTTTCCAACATATTCAAGGCCATATCTTTTATCAAATCTTTGGGATTTTGAAGCCGCTTAGATATTTCTACTCTAATCCCACAACTAGTTGGAAAGTATACATTTGCAGTAGGATACTTAGTAACTGAAAACAATTTGGTTGCAGTATGAAATAATTACATTTTTTCACAAATCTCTCTTGCCACTTCCCTATCATCTTCAGTTGAATAAATCTTGTAATGAGAATCTCGATATTTCAAGCAAGCAAACACATGTCTATAAATCAAACTAGTTTGAAGCATGAGAAAAGTAGAATTCCATTGAGTCTTAACATCAAGAGCAAGCTTCTTGTTACTTGGAATTATATTTGATGAGCTGCCTTTTCAAATTTTTGCATTCTCTTGGAAGATGCTGTCCAATAAGCAACACTATCATGAATTCTTTCAATACCATCTACAATCACATTCAAACCATCTTGAATGATTAAGTTGAGAATATGTTCACAACAATGCATATGGAACAACCGACCATGCAATATTAATGAATCAAATGGAAGTTTATCGATCAAAATAGCCACAATTGCATCATTAGTAGTATAATTATCCACATTCAAAGTTATCAATTTTCTATCAAGGTTCCAATCAAAAAAGTACTCCATCAAACACTCCACAAGCACTTCCTTGGTATGTGGATAAGACACATATAAAAATCTAAAGATAATAAATAACACATGTTAATGGAAGATCATTACTACCTTATAATAAATTACACATGCTAATGAAAGATTGTTAGTACCTTATAATTTGACTTTGTAATGTCCAAAAATTATCAATAAAGTGTGTGGTGATTGCCATGTATCCCTTTCTTTGATTGTTTGAGGTCCACATGTCCGTAGTGATTGCAACTCTACTTTTTCTTTTTTCCAACAACTTCATTGTCTTCTCCTTTTTGGTTTTATAAATTTGAAGGATATAATTTTTGAGACTGTTCTGGGATACCATTTTGAACATTGGTTGAAGAGTGTAACTATATTTTTGAAACCAGTGATGCTCAACGATACTAAAAGGATATTCATACAATATAATCATATTGGCAAGATCCCTCCTCCCCTCCTCTTGAACAAATTGCTAGTTCTCCATTGTTTTCTTGGTATCCTTCTTTAATTGGTTTGATACCAATAAATATTGCTTCAAATTTTTATATTTTTTCCTCGGACAACTTGTAAGATGGTCATGCAAGTGGTTAGTTCCACTCTTAGCACTACCAACAAGCATTTTTCTTACATTCATTGCACTCAGGCTTTATCTTCCCATCAGCTGTTTTCCTCTTGAAATGATTCCACACAATTGATCTATGCCTATCTGTTTCACCAAGAGTCATTGGAGTTGAGTTGGTAGATTGATTTTCATCAATAGATATTGGAAGTTGGTTACTTTCACCCGGTGTTGCAGAAGTTCAAGAGTTGACATATTATTTCTCATTGCTTCTCCTTCCATTGTTTGTAATCAACTACATGTAAAAATGTTTAATTTTATAAATATTTATGTATTGACATATGACAATCTAAATGTACGAAGATGATATCTCATGGTAGAATATGAAAAAATACGAGAGATAATTGGCCACAACCCCATTTGAAAAGAAGAGTAACTAATTACAAATTATAATTGGTCACAACCTGAGAATGAAGGGTCTGTACAAATCGAAGCCCAAGACTCCCATTGATATAATCAACTGTTTTATATAGGAAACAATATATATATATATACCCAAATACAAACGCATATAACTAGCTAAAATCCAAACCCATATATACCCAAATATAAACCTATATATGTTTTCGGCTTATATGATCTACTCAAGGATAGAATAGAGAGAAAGATATAAAAATCAAGGGAAAAAAAGGCAGGAGAGAATATAAGGAAGATGGAGATCCGACTGAGAGAGAAACTCACTGGTAGTGCAGTGATAAACGAGGAGCTCGGTTGTGACTGTGAGGAGCTAGAGGAGGCAGGCAAGTCGGGTGTGTGTTTCACTGTGCGAGAGAGAGAGATGGAGGCATGGAGGGCTTTAAGAGTAGGTGGCTTTAAGAGTAAGTGGCTGGTGGGTAGTGGCTGGTGGGTAGTGGCTGGTGGGCTTTAAGAGTAGAATAAATTAGGGCTTGAGTGTATATATATATATATACATATATATATATATAACATGTAACGGTGATGGGGCTGGGTGGGGTAGGTACTGGGCGGGGGTAAGAGTAAGTCCATCCACATCTCCATCCCCACGTGGTTTTATATGGGTATCCCAGTATACGTCCACCGTCCAATACATATAGTTTATCCCCGGTCCAAACGGGATGGGTTTTGACGAACTACCTACTTTCCCCCAGTTCACTATCATCCCTAATCTTTCATGTACAAGAATATTTGATATATTTCTCATATAAAATAATACAGTTAACATGTAGATTTTTGATTGGTTAGTCTAAATTTATTTCTAATATTTAACAAATAATATTCTAAGAAGAAAGGATTTTAAGACTTGATGACATTCCGAGCTTTTGGTTTACATTCTAGTGTCAAATTTTTTGTTGGTTAGTCTAAATAAACATGTCCAATTGAACACATGCTTGAATTAGGAATTTTCATTTGATCTTAACTTCCAGATAAAGAATTCAATATCATTTTTTATTGCCGGTATACTTAATGTTTATTTATTGTTGTGTCTACCATTTTATTACAAAAACATACCACATTTGAAAATGATTAGTAAACAAGCATATTTATAATTAAAAATTAACTTGATGAATTTCCTCATCTTAGAGAATGGAACCATTCAAAGGTTGAAATATATTATGCATGCTAGTATGTGTGGGGACCCAATAAATTATACCCCATAAAAAATGGTATACTTCAACAATGATTATTATTCAACATAAAGGACATCATTTTCTATTTAAGAAAAACTCTTCAATATGGATCTTGTTCTGATAGTCTCTTGAAACAACCTATCACAAAAAAAAATATATTTCTACATAATTTGGAACATTAGAAACATAAAGATTTGAAAAAATCAATGTTCGTAATCAATTAATCATACAAAAAGGCCCGACAACACTAAGTAGAGTTTTTTTTTTGATGAGGTATGATTCGAAAAAAATCAATGTTCATAATCAACTAATCATATTAAAAGGCCCCACAACACTAAGCAGGCTCGACAACACTATTCAATAAAGGATCGTCATCATAGTTGCAACAATCTAGGTATAAAAGGCCAGATAACAAAGAAGTATTATCATTATTTGCAAAAAAAAAAAAATATATTAGCAACACTAAGTACACAATTATTGCTCATTTCTTTGGTAGAATTTATGTATATTTTTCTTTAAAAGAAACTTATGTATCAAATTAGTGCGATCATCTTCATAACTTAAAATTAAGGATTTTGAATTTGTATTTGATGATGTTGTGGATGAGGACCTGATAAATCATGCTCTATAAAGTTAGAGATGTCCAACATGCCATGTCAAGTTGACATGACCTGAATTTTTTAGGTCCTGCCAGACTACCATGTTGTAGCAGACATGACATTGTCCATCCCTCTTGAGCCATTTCGTATCAGCATAATGAGAAGTAAGGGAGGCTTGACATGACCCTTTGACCTAGAAGGGGAAACAATGTGTGTTGGCCTATGTCGGGTTAAGTCGAATCCAGTTCACTTCCAACATGATTTCATGACTGACCTAGCCTATATCTAACCTCGACTAGCTTGGGTATGCTGCCTGGAACTAGTGGCCAGCCTAGCTATCCTATGCCCCAGGTCCTAGCTTGTAACTAACCATGACTAGCATGGGTTAACTACTTGGCACTAGTGGCCATCCTAGTTGCCTCATGCCCTAGGCCCTAGTCTATGGCCAGTAGCTAGTGGTTACCCTACCATATGGCCAGTCGCTAGTGGTTACCCTACCATATGTCCAGTCGCTAGTGGTTACCCTACCATATGGCCAGTCGCTAGTGGTTACTCTACCATATGGCCAGTCGCTAGTAGTTACCTTATCATATGGCCAGTCGCTAGTGGCTCCCCTAGCTAGGTCTTTTAGGAGACAGTAGCCCATCCCCTAGGCTAGACTAGGAGCTTAGTGATAGGGCCCCTTGTCCTATCTTATTCTCAATTTTTTATGTGTGTGTGTGTGTTGTGTATAAATGAAAATTTTAAAATATCAAATTATTTTTAAATTCAAATCTATAAATATAATATGAATGAATATCAATGTAAACAAACATACTAAATAAAAAACTCAAGTTAGAATTAAAAATGTAAATATATATAAATAAAACAATACAAAAAATGTTTGAAATAAAATCCATGTCATTGTAATGGTAATAGCAAAAACATAGACACAATATTATTTTTCTAGTTCAAATCATTATAGCTCACAGTCTTTATATTATTATTTTCATGTATGTTATTATCCATTTTTAGCCTTTTGACTTTATCTTCAAGATCCATTTGTGTATCCTTCAAATTTTTAAGCAATATAGAGCTTCAATAATATCTAGTTGTAGTGTGATCCGCCTATATAAAATGACATTCATACTCACAAATAAAGTAGACTCCCATGCATCACTAGACATGAGAGTTGTCAATAAATCTTATACCATTTTAGATAGTATGAAAAATGTGAATTCATATAATTTCTACCAACTCAATATGTCAAAATTTTTATAATATCATGGAACAAGATGAAGTAGAAACCATTGTCTAAATATCACTACAACTCACTCCTATTTGATACAATTTTCTATCATCCTTAGCTAACCGATTGAAAAAATTATCAAAACTAAATATGCTAGTGATCTTCATATTTAGAGGCTCGCCAAAACTACAAAACTTAATTTTTGTAATCTTTAAATATGTTATCTAAGTAATCATAACTCCCACCCTTTAGTTCTTGTAGTTGGTTTTTGCAAGTAGATATATATTTGAAAATATTTTTCACCCCTTTGACCTTAACCCTAAGATCCAAATAGCCAGCTACGCAATATAGAGATAAAATGGAAGATTAATATTTTTAATACTTTATTTCCATCTTAATAATTATGTTACAAAAATATGAGTATTCTCTAATATATATTAATGATTTTACTTATATTACATAAGCACTTAAGCACAATATAGATCATGATAGTGTATATCATAAACACATATGTATCACGTCAAAATAGATTTTGATAAATTTTAAAAATAAAAATCTATCAATCTAATTCTTCAATTATTATTTAATTAGGTTTACTATTAATAAAGTCTAATATCATATGTTGGTAGCCAAAACATGAATTCAATATTAGATATATATAGTTTTAATGGTGTTAGACATTTATTTAGAATTTGTTTTTTTAGGTCTATTAACTTACATATTATATAAAAGTCTTGTAATTTTTTAGGTGTCCTAGTATATTTTAATACATTAACCATATTTTATAATTTGGAGAAAATAATTTTTAAGTTGGTTTGTACTATTATCGTTTACTATGTAATACATATATTTAATATGAAAAATTTTAGCTAAGGGATAATCTCTAATGGTTTTTATGAAAAATATTATTATCATACTTTTATTTGAAATATTATCAAATGTTATTAGAATATTTAATTTTATCTATTTTTTTAAAGACTTTTGACAAATACTCATATATGGCAGGACCATTATCAAGATGGAGAATCAATGAAGTCCTAATATTCTTTTATTTATTTATTAGTTAGAATCATCAAAGTGAGTGAAGATGCATGCAAATGCTTTGTCATCATTACTAGTCTAAATGTCAGACGTCATTGAGGCCACTCCAATTCATGTTTTAAGTTAATTGATTACTAATTATTTTTCTATTTTATCATTTTTTATTACATCATTCCTTTTGATCATCCTAGAGATCATACGATAGGTGAGTTGGAAGTATTTCTATATCAAATGAACTAGCCTAGAATTTTTTAAAAATCACAGCATAATACGTATGCTAACAATTAACCTTATAAGTTTTTTTTTTGCAAACTCATGATAGTAAATACAAAGGATCACAACGACTGAATAGAGGTATTAAATAGGCCATGCTATGCTGGCACAACTCATTTTTTCAAGGCACGGCCATGCCACTGCATTGTGCTAGACATGACATGGTTAAATTCTCATGTCGTGCTCTAAATATGTACACGAAGGAATCCCTATATGTGAAAATGCAATGGGAGGTTGGCTACGTGGCTGTCCAATTACAATCAGTCAAGTGACTCATTATTTTAAAATATTAGGCCACCCTATGATGGAGTATAACTGTTAAAAAAAATTAAACCACTAGGGTGACCACCCGATGGGCTATCTCCTGGGTCAGTTTATCATGCCACCTAGCCAGGCACATGGGCTGTGCCTAGCTTGGCACGAGGCACGACTCATGCCAGCCCATCATGGCATGAGCCGTGCCATGGGGCAGCCCGACGAGGCATGCACTACTGAAATGAGTCGGGCCACAAGCCATGCTCGGGCTACTCGGCCCATTTAACACCTCTAGACAAAACCCAAAGTTGATTCAAATTTAACCACACCATTTAGTTGGGTTTGTGTGAAATTCAATATTACATGTTTTTGGTATATTGTTCGACATATCTCTTAGGATATCTAATCTCATAAGTACTCTTATAAGTATATATATATATATATATATTATAATATATACAATATGTAAAAAATTCTTCAACGCCTGTATAATTTCTAGTTTTTAATTATCAAGTCCATACTAAAAATATTTTTTTATTCTTAAGTTTTTTAGGTGCTGGGATTGAGGTTGACCTATGACTAGGAGATAACTCAATTTGTCTTTTTGGTTAGATCATCATTTAAATTAATGTTCATCTCAATTTTATAATAATTACTAGCAGTTTTTTTTAAATTTTAGAAAATTTTTGAGGATTAGAGGAATTTATTTATTTAATTCTAAAATTATTTAATTTTAAACTAACTCACCAAAATCCGAAGCTAAGAAACCATAATTCTACAATCACATTGCTCACCCACCAATATTAATCTATATAAATATGTTTTATATAATATTATAATAAATATAAAAATATAAATAAAAGTATTTCGCATAGGCCATAATTTAGAGAATTACAATAAGTTGAGAAATTGAGAAAAAAAAATAGATTACAATTTGAATGTAAAAAACTATAAATATTAACTTCCTATTTATAAAAAAATTTTAAATTAAAATATTTAGTTATTTTATTTTTTTATATTTATTTAGATAGAAATCCAAGTTATTGGATTTTTGTCCACTGACTTGGATCAACCTTCCAACAGAACAACCATGTGCATCACTATCAATGTCGACCCATTTAATATTATATAATAGGTGCATGGTGAAGTTCACACCCCCTATTTTTATTAAACCCAATATAAACATGCATTTGTAGTCCATGCATCATACCTTCCATGATGGACATGCCAAAATCACCATGTTGTGTAGTGCATTGGCATGCATGCCATTTTGACCAGCCTAGCATGGCATTGACAGTGCCACAAGCCAAACCATGCATAGGACAAGCATGTCTCCCACTCGTATGGCACTGCATGCCAGGCACACATGCAGGTTAATTTTTTGTGTGAGCCATTGGTCAGGCTTGACTGCATAGCCCATTGGATCCTTCTATATCTTATATAAAAGAACCCTTTATATATTCAATGACAACTCTCAAGTAAAGAGTCCTTAATGAAATTGCCCAATTTATTAATTTTGGGAAGGTCAAAATAATGAATAGAATATCTATGTATAATCAAGAGCATCACTAATAAAAATATTTGAAAAAATAAATGTTTGACCTATATTACATTAGTATTTAATGAATTATAGTGAGCCATCAAGGTGTCCAATGGGTAGGATGTGTCATGCACGATGGGGTAGCTTACAAAGTTTCATGCATGATGGGGTATCCTACAAAGTTTCATGCATGATGGGGTATCCTACAAAGTTTCATGCATGATGGGGTATCCTGCAAAGTTTCTTGCATGATTGGGTAGTCTAAAGGCTACAGATGATCCATACTCATCCCTAGAAAATTTCCCAATCCAACCAAGCACAAATTAAACCATGGTCCATGTGGTACATGCCCATGGCTAGGTCATGTCAATGACATGGACCATGCCACACATGACCCATCCTAGGTGCCATTAGGCATCATGGTGGCATCCTTTGGTGCTACTAAGCATATACCCCAACATCAATCATATCAAGTTATGTAGGTTTCTAGGTCATCAAATCCAATCTGACATAACTCACATTGTTCAACTTTCCTAGCGGGTCAATATGACATACAAGGCCATCTTTTCGAGACATGTTAGGTTAGTATTTGACATTCAAAGTACCAACTTATTGTAATTATTTAATATTATTTTTATGATATGATTTTATTAGATCCGTGGCACTCAAAAAATTTTACTTATATGATTTTTATGGAATTAGATAAATAGTAGTGAAATTAGATCTAAATTGAGTATAATTGGTAGACTTGGAGGAAAGTTGAATCGGAGGGAAGAACATCAATGAAAAATCATGATATTTATAATGTCGTGACTTATTTATATTAATACATTTATATTAAGAAGTTGTCAGTATTTCTTAGTCACCACTCTACAAACAAATTATGATAATCTTTATTCACCATGACTATCATATAATTATCACAATATTTTATTGTGTAATACATTCTTCTTTACCATAACATTATCTGAGTCATGGCCACAATAGTTTTAATATATAAATTCAACCATGTCTTTATTTCTACATCACAACAAAAAAAAGCATCAAACTAGTATAAGAAGTCATGATATTTTTCAGTATCATAATAACTTTGTATTCTAAAGAGGAATTACCTCAGTCATGACATTCTTTCCATCACAACCTTGTGTTTTAGGGAGGAATTACTTTAGTCATGATCATTCTTATCACCATGATTTTGTGCTCTAAAGAATAATTATTTTGATCATGACATTTTTACCACTATGACCATGTACTATAGATAGGAATTTCTTCATATTTTTCTTGCCATGACTTTGTATTCTAGAGATGAATTACTTTGATCACAACATTATTTTAACATCACTACTTTATGATCTAGAGGCAATTCAAAGAATATCTAGAGTTACAACCCCAATCAAAAGTCATGAAATCTAACTTGAAGATTTGCATATCAACTTGAAGAGATCTCGTTGATATAAGCTTTTCTGGCCGGCTTCTGAGCTCTTGTCTTGTGCTCATGCAAGGAGCCTCCTCAGAGCCTCTTCTTATGTGCACGTGCGAAGCCTCCTCAGAGGGCTCCTATTATAATATGAGACAACTCTGAAAGAGTTGTTTCCTTAGCTCTTCCTTGAGCTTTGAGCCTTGATTTGGAGCCTAGTTCAAATGGAACTTCCTTAGTGTTTCCTAAGCATTTCTGAGTAGCTTCTGAGTTGTTTCCGTAGTAGGAATGCCTTCTTAGAGGCACTACAACTGCACTCTAGCACTCATGTTTAAGGAATGCATTGTATAATATAACTCTAAAAATGGAGAATACAAGAAGAGAGCTAATAATTTAGATTTTGAGGCCAAGAACATGAAAAATCTAAGAGGGAATGATTTCTAACCCCTAAATATAAATAAATTCAAGTTGAACATATGTAAGGATTGATTCAGAACCAAATTTGAGATTTATATCCCTACACTAGCTATCATTGGAAACCCTTGATTTAGTGGGATGAAGCACCATATCTTTTACACAAATACTTTCTCAATGTTAGACTATGCAGGGGTATAGGGTTTGTTTATGTATACATGTATAATGATTATAGTTGTATAACATTTTATTATGGAAATATTATGTTCTGAATGTTGATTAATCTTGATATTAATTAGAACAAAGATTTAGGGTTACACACAAATATATATTTATGCATATTGGTCATGGTGGATGCTGATAGATAAGTCAAAAAAAATACACTCATGATGTTGGATATGAAGGAGTTATGACCCTTCTATTCTTACCCCATGAGATAAACATATGCATGGAAACCCTAAATTTATATTAGTTTAATTGATAAGAATATGATACTCATAAAGATGAAAGTACTCATATTTATGCCCATTGTATAGTATATATTTTAGAAGAAATGACCTTCAAATAATATGAGAGTTATGTATACTGTATAACCTATAAGTTACACCATAGTATGTGAGCTGTGAATCTACTATGATGGATGTTGATAGGTAAATCATGGATACACACAAAGGGGATATGTTTCATAAGGTGGTAATAATCTTGTGATTATTTCTTCTTGTATGCATTTTAAAAGTGAAATTATTAGGGAGATGTATGTTAATTGATATGAGTATGGTATGTTTGAGCCAAAAGCTTAATTATAATTAATATCATATTATTTTGGTAACTTTTATGACAACCAATTTTAAAGAATAGATATACATATTCAAAGTAATCATCAAGGATAATTAACATATTATCTAAAATGAATATAAGTGTAAATTACCCACAAACATAGTAAGTATGATTTTGGTGGTGAAATACCAAAGGTACAACTAGAAGGGGACTATCCTTGATAGTGATAGTCCAAGGTTGACAACCACACCTTTATGTCAAGAATACAAATGTGAAAATCTATATCATCCTATTTATCAAACAATTAGACATTATACTATCTTAATAGTAAATAAAATATATCATACATAAAAATATAAACAAACTCAAGATTATGAGTATTAATCTGAGACTCAAACTTTATCTTCTCAACTCAAGTAATAGTTAATTCATTATTTATTGGTCATATTATTCATACAATCCTTTGTGGGATTGACAACTAGGCTTATGTCAACTTTACTATTTGTATAATCTATATACTTATATATCTCCACTGTATGAAATCATTACTCAATGACCTTTTACTGTCATATCATGATAGTAAGTTTTGACATCATAACAAAGTCTAACATATTTTTGGCACCACCCCTTGGGATTATTTTAGTTGATTGGTCAACTTGAGTTGACACAACTATCTTTGAAAAGTAATAATTTTGTTTCTAATTAGTTGTATAATTATTTTTTTTTCTAGTTCTTATTTTATTGTTATTGTTTTGTTTTGTTTTTTCTTTTTTATAGATACCATATTTTATGAATCAAATAACTAAGACTGAATCAATACTTATGGACCCAAAAATTGAGAGAATAAGAAGAAATATATTGAGATAGAGAGTTAAGAGAGAAAGCATGAAGGATAATGACAACAACAAAAATAACCAAGGTGGTGGAGAACAAGTTGGTTAATAGCTAATTCCTCACTGCACTTGTAAGAGACTATTGAAGGCCAACTTTGATAGACAACTATGCTAGGATTTATTTGTAACCAATATAAGTGAACTATTTTGAGTTGAAACCCAACCTCATAGCCATGATACAATAACATCAGTATGATAGATATTTTTTAGAAGATCTAAAAAGTAATGTCACAACTTTCTTAGAGCTATATGATATAGTGAAAATGAATGGAGTTAGTCCTAATGTAATAAAGTTTGTTGATTTTCATTTTTTTGAGAGACAAAACTAGGAGCTAGTTCCACTGTTTAGCTAGAGGAATCATTAAAAGTTCGAAGGAACTTGTATAATATTTTTAAGCAAGTTCTTCTCACCTTAAATTACATCTTTGCTAAAGGGAGAGAAACCTAGTTTATACAAGTGAAGTAGGAGACATTGTATAATGCTTGTGACCATTTTAGAGATCTACCAAGGAGGTTTCGAGAACATTAATTTTAATTATGATTCCAATCCCAGATATTTTACAATGGTTTGAACTATATGATGAGGTGCAAAGTTGATGCACTCTTGGGTGGCTCCATCATAAAGAATTAATTCGAGGAAACCTATATCTTATTTGAAGAACTAGCTAAGAATAACTACTAAAATCCTAATAAAAGAACAAGTAGAAGAAAGTAAGTGAGAGAATTGAAGTTTGATAGATTGCTAGCAATGAAGGTGAAGCTTGACATGTTTTTAAATAAATTTGGAGCCCAACATGACAAAATATCACATGAAATTATAAATTCCGACCTAATTTATCAAGTAGAGGAAGCCAATATTCTATATAAAAAGAGTACATATTCATACCCAATAATAATGACATAATACACTATCATATGAATATGAAAAATTATGAAAGTTTATCACATGAAATTTATGCGAATATGCAACGTAACATGGGACAAAATCAGAAAAAATTTGGAAGCAACTCCATGGGATGCCAAATACAAGGAGTTTCAAGTTCTATATAAAAATTCAAAGAGAGTAAAAAAGTTACCATTTTAAAAGAAAATTCTCGTGTTGCTCATAAAAATAAAGAAAAGTAACAATGAGCAAGAAAACGAAATATAATAGATGGGAACAAAACTAGATCATATGGATACGATGATAAAAACTATTGATAACCAAATTGGGCAACTAACAGTAATGATAAAAAATAGAGCATCAGCAGACTACTAAGCAATACCTAAGTGAATCCAAAAAGGCATTTGTCCATAATACTTAAAAGTGGAAAAGGATTAAAATGGAAAAAATAGAAAATAGATCCAAAGAGGAGTTTTGTACGCAAATAATGCATTTTAAATAAAAAATCTAAAATATAATATTAGTTTGAAAAATATTACCAAACTAGTGCTTCTTGATACAACGTGGTAATGTGTGTTGTTCACAACGACGACCATTGTCATACTGTTGAATTTAATAATTCAATAGCCGGCATTCACAACGTCGACTATTGAATTTTAAAATTCAATAGATGGCATTCACAATTCTAGCTATTGAATTTTAAAAAATTTCAAATGCCAACATTGGGAACGATGTGTATATAATTAAACCTATGACCATCGACTCTTTTAATTGATTTTACTCGACATTATCTATTGTCATACATATGCTATATGAAAGCATCATTACACTTTACATGGATAAAACACTAAAAGTGGGGTATCAATTCTTGGTGCACTAGCTCCGTGACACTTAGACACTAAAAGTGGGGTATCTATGCTATATCTGATGTCATGACTTTTTTCAAAGTCACACTACCAGTAGATTTCACTACCCAACTTATACTACTAGCTGTCATATATGAACAAATATAATTGGAGAAAAAGATGTAGATTAATCAAAATAATGAATATAAGGATGCTGTGATAAATAATAATTATGCACATGATAAACAAACTCTTTAACCTAATCTTCCTTTTTCAGAATGATTATACTGAATGGGATAGGAGCATATGGATTTGAAATGGTCAACCATATATTTTACAATGAGATATATGCTGAATGTACATGGTGTGGATGCCTTTATGCTGGTAGTACCTATGATGAGTGTATGCCTTCTAGATGGGTGTGTATGCTGATTGAATGTGTTGGGAAGATGTGTATTGCATGTATGCAAGTTGAATGGATGATGGTTGTAAGCATAGTTTTGGATGAATGCATGATGATTGCAAGCATAGTCTTGGATGAATGCATGCTAGATGAGTTTAAACATATAACATGGATGAGTGTACACAAAAGTGCTGGATGTATGTGTTCTATATGTTCCCACACTGTCCTAGACTTATGATGGAGGTTAGACACATCAATCGAGAAGCTAAAAGCATATATCTTGGAAGTATGTGTAATGTATGTATATTGGTTGAATGTGATGAATATATGTGTGATGCATGTATACTTGATAAATGCATGCTGATTATATGCATGCTGGATGAATGCATGCTGAATGATAGCATGTCTAATCATATAACATATATTGATGTACTTATGAGCAACAAATGTATGCGTGTCTGTGCTGGTGGGGGTCAGCCTGAAAGTAAGGACGCTAAACTTATGATAGAGATTGGTCACATTAATCTGGGAGTCAATTTTGTGTATGCTAGATGTAATGTATGCTAGATGTAAGTGTCCTAGACTTACGATAGAGATTGGTTACATCTGTTATGTAGTTGAATGGACTTGATGAAAATAGCTATCTTGAACATTAGAATCAACTACCCCATTAAACATAAAGTATGCTAAGACCCTTTAGTGCCCACCACATATATATATTTGAAATCTTGGAGACTAAACTAGATAGAGAGAAATTGGGTTGGATAACTAAAATCAAGTTTAAGAAGCTCAAACTCTTTGATAATTTTGATGATCATAAGAATGGAAGGTTTATGGTGCTATGGGATGAGGAAACTTCTGAGATTGAATTGTTGTCAACATTTACCCATCATATTCATCTCAGAATACTTGACAAAAAAAGAATAATAAGCTTTAAGCTACCATTTGTATATTGGCTACACTCAGTCATGGAAAGAAAGGTATTATGGGATATTATATATCTGAGGGATTAGCAAATTGTGACCTTTGGACCATCCTAAAAGATTTTAACTCCCCACTTTTAGGTCATGATAAGAAGGGAGATCAAATCGTCACTAACTTTGAGTGTCCATATCTCATAAATCATTGCTCCACATTGTGCCTAGAAAACATACCTTTCTCTGGTTCTTTCTTCATTTGGACCAATGGAAGAGTGTCTAGTAAGCTTGATTGGGTGTTAATGAACATTGAGTGGGAAAACTTATGCTTAGATAGCCACACACACACATCTTAACCCATGGCATCCTCTCAAAAATTTCTTGCAATAATGTCTATGGAGCATGGGGAGAAGAAGCACAAAGTCCTTTGTAAGTTCTATAATATGTGGCTCTCACATACTGAACTTATTATTGCTATCAAAAATCTCTGGAGCACTCCAATTGATAGCTCTTGTATGTTCTACTGGGTAAAAAAACTTAGAATGCTTTAAGATCCATATAAAAAATAAATGATCTTCATTTCAAATACATCAGTGCTAGAGTATCAATGATGAGGAAGACTTGCATGAGCTATAGGAAAAATTGCTTGAATCTCCAAGCTCTTAAGCTCTGCATAATGAGGAAATCCCTTTACAAATGAGGCCACAAAATTTAGAGGAAGTAGAGTTACTATTCTTGAGGCAGAAGGCGAAGATCAGATACCTCAGTGATCAGTGCATGAAATGTTTCCATGCATTAATGAGTGCAAGATTTTTAGAAGAGTAGAATAATATTTATTATCAAAGAGGATGGAAGCAACTCCACCTCACAGTCAAAAGTTAATGACAATTTTCTGAAATATTTCTCATCACTTTTTTCTTTCCATAAAAGAGAGATCGTCAATAAATGCTGACGTAATTGAAAATGGGAGGATACTTTAAGAAGATGACCAAAACAAATTCTCGCTAACATTCTCAGCAAAAGAGATGAAAAATGCTATATTTGATATGAGAAATAACAAATCATCTAGTCCAGATGACTTTACTACAATATTCTTTAAAACAGTATGAGAAATTATTGAAAATGAGTTAATAGATGCAATAAAGAGCTTCTTTCTCAATAAGAAAATGCTTAGGAAAATTAACCATGCCTATATAGTAATTATCCCAAATTCTTATCACTCATCAACTATAAAAGACGATAGATCCATTTGATACTATAACATCATCTATAAACTAATTTCAAAGTTTGTAGCCTCTAGGCTACAATTGATTTTAGATGATATAATTAATCCTTCCCAACAGCTAATTTTTTAAAGGGCATATTAATATCATACAACTTATTGATCACTCAAAGGCTAATTATAAGGTATGCCAAAAAGTGAGTCTCTAAGAGATATTTATTTTAAAATTGACCTACAGAAAACATCTGACATAGTAGATTAGGGGTTCTTGAAAGAAAATTTAAAGGCTTTTAATTTTCCAGATAAATTCATAGAAATCATATGTGAATGCATATCAATCATGAGTTTTCTATCTCCATATATAGTTAATTGAACATATTCTTTAAAGGTAAAATGAGGTTTGAGGTAAGGAGATCATCTTTTACCATACTTGTTTTCTATATGTAAGAATTATTTATCTAGGCTCTTACATAAAACAACTCAATTGCAAGGGTTTTCTTATCACCTCGGATGCTCCTTTCTAAAAATCACCCACCTAATATATGTGGATAATCTAATTATATTTTCCCGAAAAGACATTGTTTCAACATGTATCTTTCTAGATTATATCTATAAATTCTTAGAAATATCAAGCCTCTTTGTTAATTTCTCTAAATTGAATATCTTTTTTGGAGGAGTTCATGATGAAATATAGAAGAATATCATCTTTAATTCTGGATTTGGAATTTCTACTGAGTCTTGCAATTCACATTATTGGGAGTCTGCCTCTAAGATTAAAGAAATTCTGATATATAAAGTTGGAGAAATTCCACAAGCCAAGGAATTGATAAAGAGATGAGGAGATAATAGAAAAATTAAACTAGACAAAAGTAACATTGATAAGAAACTTTATTTCCAAGCATATTATATTTATTTGGATAGAAAAATAGGGAAAATTAAGAACAAAAGACCGACATTTTTCCACTCCAAGGAAATCATATTATGAATTATGTGGGGAGCTGGAATTTGCTAACCATAATTTCTTTAATTATTCATTTGTTAAAGAGATATGACAATAAATAAAGTGTCAGTTACACATTAAAGATGACATGCTTATAATTTCTAGCACTTTCAAGCTAATGAGAAAGGAATATGGACTAGATACTCTAGGAAATGTCATAAGCAAAGTAGCATTCATAGCAACCTATACTATATATTGAGAGAAAGAAATAGAAATGTGGTATGAAGGAAAAGTAAAATATGCCAGAATGATCTCAAGAAGGATAAAGACAATAATTTATATTGTATTGAAAATATTCGTAATAGTCTGGAACTAAATTAGAGTTGTACCATTTTAAATAGTTCTTTTATTACTTATAAAAAAATATATACTTCCCTCAAGTTTCACCGGTAGGAATAATGTGAAGTAAAATAACTTAAATAAACTATTATCACCTTGTGAGTTACATTATATTTATGCATATCTCTTGGATTACCTGTCACCATCCTACTCGGTGATGATGCAATTTATATACTAAAGGTGAACATCTTATAAGAATATTCTACATATAAAATGTTCACCTCTATTAAGAATAATTTTTTCTAAGACATGTACAATGGATTGATTTATAAAATTATTGATAATTTCAACTTCATAAGCATCATACTCATAACGATTAACATATTCAAATTTTAAGTTTTAATATATATATTTATCTCATGCATCAGAGTTGTAAAGACTGTTACTTCTTTCCTATCATATGTGAGAGTGAGCCTCAATATTTACTTATCACATAATACTATGAAAACTCATATAAACCACCTACTAATAGTTAAATCCCTAATTTAAGTTCTATTTAATCACCCAACTATCAAATTCTAAAACACAACATAAACCAAAACATATTTATTATTGATGGAATTGGTAATTTGATATAATTGAAATTAGGGTTTAATTATTGGTTGGTTTGTTCATGTTGACATAGTGAATGGTGATAGGTAAACCATGATAGCCACTCACATAAATGGTAGGAATAAAGTGATAGCCATTATAATCATGATGTGCAAGAGAAAACTATATGTATAAACCCAAAATTAAGGTATATTAATTACTGTGAGAATGATACTTACAAAGTAGAAAGTATGAAAGATTTTACATGTCAATCTATTGTTCATATCTTATAATAATTGACTCTCAATTGATGTATGTGTTTTATAGAATATTCTCGTAATAGTTTTATCTTTAGTATGAGAATTACATCATCACTGTGAAGATGATAATATGTAATCCACAAGTCATGGGCAAGTAGTTGTGACTCATGAGATAATGATAGATCTTTGAGTTGCTTTCATTTGTATGGTTCTCATTGATAATTTTCCAGGGAAGGCATATACTAATTTTTTGAGTATAATGCTTATGAAGATGAAAGTAAAAATATTTTTATGATCATATTAGTTTATAGTCATTAAGATACCAGAGACTAGAGAATAAAAATGTACATATGAAATAACCATCAATGGTAGTTGATGAGTTGCCTAAAAGGTATGTAATTATGAATGATCATTATATATAAATGATTTATTGTCTCAGTAGTAAAATACCAAGGAAACATTTATGAGAGACCATCATTAGAATTGACTCAATGGTAATAACCATCTTGTATGCCATAAGGGAAAAGGGACAATCTAACAAAAATCCAACCATTGTTCTTTATCCAGACACGACATGAACTATACTACTTAAATATATATCATGCAAATAAAAGTATACAAAATCTAGAATCTAAAATCTTATCAAAATCCTAAATTATCTTATATATTAGAATAATGTTGTCTCACTATTAGTTGATTGAATTGCTCATACAATCACTATGTGATCGATATCTATATGAAAGTTTATTTTACTACTTAAACGATCCATATACTCATGGATCTTTATTGATGAGAGATACTTTTTAATAAGATTTTTAGGATATTATCTAACTAATAAAATTGGGTATCTTAATAATGTTAAAAAAATAACTTTTGAGTAAACATGATTTCTTGTTTTGTTGGTAAAATATTGAGCTGACAGCTTCAAAGGGGCCATCATTGAGAAGATCTCAAAATGTGATAACCACCTTGTATGCTAGTAAGACACTCGGACATTCTTTGAATAATCCAATATTTATTCTATAACCAAGTAAAATAAAAATCATGTAATCTAGACATGCAGTTATGCATAATAAAATGAACTAACTCTAGAATCTAAAAGTCAAACCAAAAACATAGTTTTATCCTTTTGACTAGAGTAATATTTGAATAATTATTGGTTGATCAAACTACCTACATAATTCCTATATGATTGATATATGGATGAATGTAATCTTAAACATTATGCTTCGTATATTTATATGATTTATATACTTGTAGAACTATGTTAGATGAAAGATACCTGCTCAATGAGTTTTAGGGATATTATCTAATCTTAAAAATTATGCATCATAAAAAAGACAAAATAAGCTTTAGTGACATTGTCGACAAATATTTAGTTTGCTTGGTAAAATTTAGTTGACATAACTATCATTGAAAAATGATAGTTTTATTTTTAATAGTTTGGATAATGATATATTGTTAATGTGCTTTAATTGGCATAACTCACCTTACATTTTTTTGTTTATGTTGTTGTAGTTATTTTTTTAACCACAACATCATCTAATCAAATTTTTTGATCATGCTATTACTTTTAGACCTAGAAAGTGAGAAAATAAAAAAAATAAAAAAAAGGAGAAATTCAATAGTAGAAAATGACCATGCATAACCTAAATGATCAAAATGATGAAGCCTATATACTACCAAGCAATAATTTTTATCTCATACCTAATGGGGACATGAATCAATTCTATTATAGAGGTATCAAATAGGTAGTAACATATTGGCATGACTCATTTTTTAGGCATATTTGGGTTACCATGTTGTTTTGGGCATGACATAGTATTTATCACAGACCATATCATTCTAAAATGTTTCTAAAAAGAGGTAGCTCAGCACAATCCATTGGCATGCCTTTAGGATGAGTCATACCATATTGGGTTTGGCTTGACCAGACTCACCTAGTTCATTCCAAGCTAGCTTGGGTTTAGTCTAGGCTAGCCTAGTTTATTCCAAGCTATCTCAGATTAGGCAAAGCTTGCCTAGTTCATTCTAGGCTAGACTAGTTTGTTCCAGGCTAGCTTGGGTGAGACCTAGGCTAGTTTGTATGGCTTGCCATGTCGAAACTTGCTTGTATGGGAAATAAAGTCAGGTTGTGCCATGCTGAACCTTTCTTGCCAAAATCTTTATCTCGACATGGCACAAGCCATGCCATGTACCAACCCATGACATTTCTAGGCATGACTCTGAATAGGGTCGTGCGATGTCATGTCTTGTGCCTTGCCTAGGCTGCTTGGCATAGTTGACATCTCTATTTTATTATCATAATGTTGTAAGCTATACAAATCTAAGATATGAGAGCCATGAAGAGATTTTATTTTTTATTTGAAAATATAATTTCTGAATTACTTATTGATTGAGAAGGGTAAACAAAGTGGATGAATAGTGGAAAAGGACAACTCAAATATAGATTTGAAGATGATAACTTGAGCATGCGTAAAGAGAGTGCTACATCAATATTCCTAGAAGCTGAAATGAATATACTTAATAGTGATAAGGAGATCAAGGAAGCCAAAAAAGACAATGATTCTTAATGTTATGGCCACAACAAAAGAGAAGATTGGTCATTCGGTATCATTTATATAAGGGGAGAATATCATTAAAGTAATTTTCTAAATAGTTTCATTTTCCAATACTAAAATTTCAAGGAGAAAAGGAAGTAAAATATTTTATTCATAAGCTATCATGGACTATATAGATTATGGATAAAAATAATGATTTTGTTAAAGTCTAGCTATGGAAGTTAAACATAGCACTACTTGAGAGACAATCCAAAAATTTTCTTTTTTGTGTGTGATGAAATATATGTTCGCCTATTATTTTGTTGTATACACATCACACCTTGATACTGATACATGATTGAAACCCCCACACCAATGGGTGACATATCTAAACCTAGCTATGATTTTGATTAGATCATATAAAAAAATTCATGGCAATCAGTTACTACCATTACTTCTTAAAAAAACATGCAAAGTCATGACTTTTAGCTTAATTATTCCATGCAAAAAAAATATTTTTTTATTGCTCACACCTTCTTTCTTTCTTGATGTCGTGAAAAGTAATCCTAACTGTGCAAATATCTTAGCCTCCATGGAATAAAGCTGGATTTCAAAGTTATGGGGAAGAGCGACACTATAGATATGAGTTGCAATGCAATGTTAAAAGCAAGCGACATAGGTCGAGCATAGCCAAGGTTTCACCAAAAGCCATAACACCCAATGACTTTTCTAATAGAGACTTGCAGAAAATACATGACATTCATTCTTACCAAGAAGAGCTTTATAGGAGAGGGGGTTCAAAGAGTTTATCTCACATTTCCAAAAAATTTTAGAGAAGAAAGAGTGGAGTCTATTATTGTACGTATAAAGAAATGAAAAAAAAAATGCTTCAATTGTTAGATAATTTTATACTAATTAGGAGAATAGGCAAGAAAAGTACTACGCAAGAAGATATTAGATATATTTTGATAGGAAAATTATCAAATAATTACTTAGATCACAAGGAGTTAGGGATAACACAACTTTCAAATCCTCAAAAATATAACCCAGCTACTAAACAATCACGAAGACATTGATGGATGAAAATGAGAATAGAGGGTGACCGATGATTTCAAAAAGTAAATATGAATATTTGGTAAATGGATAACTCATTAAGGTGAATAAAAAATAGTTATTATTCCTATACTAATTTTTGTAATTGGTACTCAATATCTTTACCATCACATAAGATAGGATAATATTGCTTTATATCCTCTTGATTAGCCATAGATTTGATGTTGCACAAATACTAGAGAAGTTGATTCTCAATATTGATGAGTATGAATTTTTTATCCCAATAATTCATTATTCTTTGATTAAATTATTATGCATAGCCAAAGAAGTCCAGATGGAAGAGGATAGTAATGAACGGTGTATCAGGATGTCCCCCCTTATATATTTCAAGTCATTAAAAAAGGGCTTGAAATAGATATAAAAGGGAAAATGATGATTTTCAAAGGGAAAGAATCAAAGTATATTGGACAAGAAGTGTCATCCTTTTCCAAAGTCAAAAAGATGTCATCAAAATAGTAGGGAAAGATTAGAAGAAAAAGAAATCCATATTGAGCATTCTCTAGCCAAACAAGGAGGTACCACGAATGATAAATTTTGCCTCTTGGAAAATATATAATTGGAAGCCAGAATTAGGGAGGAACTCTTTAAAAAAAGTACAATTTATCCATATAATAATAGCAGTGGAAGCATAAAAATGAGATGTAATTTGAAAAATACTTTTCTAAAAGAAAAACTTATTATTTGTCACGACTCAAAAGAAGTTTGAAAATAAGATTTATAAGCTCTTAAAAGATGTGATGAAATGATTAGAGACTAGGGTGGTGAGCAATGTGGTATCATTTGGTTGGCTTTATGAGTCCATAGCAAAAAAATGGGAAAAAAATAGTGACAATAAGAGATGAAAGAATTGGAGATGACATGCACTATTGAGAGAACTAGTGTATCGAAGAAATTAGAAAAAGTAGTGAAAACTAGAAATAGTTATACTTTGTAATGAGATCTTTTGAAAGCTCACTAAACTCTATTTGGAAAAGAAAAAATGCATTGTGCAATATTGTTGCAAAGGTATTAGATTAAGTAGCAACTAATAGGAGAGAATTAAAGAGACTTTATACTTCTATGCCACCATTCTATCACTCTAGAGTAGATTTCTCTTTAAAGGAGCTTATTCCTAAGAGAAAATCATACTGCCAACCTTCCTCATCATGGTGATAATTTTTTTGTTTGTTTCTATAGATATTATTATACTAGAATCTTATTGTATCGATTTAATTTGTGATAATGTTGAAAGTATAATTTTTTTTAGAGAGAAATTATTACTCGAGGATGAGAAATGATATTATTGTGAGAAATTTTTTGATATGCCAAATACCAAATATTACTAACTATATATGTTTATTCTTGATGTATTTGTATGAAAAAAGGACTTTAAACAAAATAATTTTATCAAATTATATTTTTGATGGACTATGATAAATAGTAGTAAAACTAGACAGTTTTTAAGTGAAAGGTAAGATTTGATAGAATTTTTGAGTATGTGAGGAGCAAAAAGTCATGTAAAGTCATAGTATTTCTCATGTTATACCTTATTTAAACCTTTAAAAGCATATAGAGTAGTCATGGAGCTGGTAATTTTATATGTCATGACTTTATCATCTTATTAACACAATAATTTCACCAGCTCGATGACACTTAAATAACTATGATATTAATTTTATATCATAGTATTAAAATAGCTTATTAGTACTAAAAGCCTCATCATTCTCTAGCTCCTTGAATTTTTTTCCAGAGCCACAAATACTAAGGTAAAAGCTATGGTGATTCTTTACGGTTATGATATTTGGCTATAATGAGTTTTATAGACCATTTATTTGAGCCATTTTATTTATAGAGCTTTTCCTTTTTTGTTCTAGAGAAAAGGCCAAAGTTACGACCATTTTCAATGTCATGAATTTAGGTTATAGAAGAGAAATACACAAGCCATGACTATTCCTAGTGTCACAACTTCATATTACGGAAAGGCAATGCATGAACAATGATAATTCCAAGTGTCTTAACTTTGTGTACAGAGAACAAATACATGATATACAGCCATTAACACCATAGAAATCTAACAAAAGAAAGAGAACAAAACTACATCCATCTACATCACTTTGACTTTGTATTATAGAAAGGCATGGCTAAAGCCATGATCATTCCCCAGCCCTGCAACTTCCCACTTGAAATCACACCCAAACACATGAATATAAAAGTCATGAAGCTGAGAAAAGAGAAAAAAAGTAATGAAGAAGATAAAAGAGGGTGAATTTTACCAAACTTTAGGAGGGATTACTTGTTATGCCAAATACCTTATATTACTAGTTATTTTGGTGATTATTCTTGATGTGTTTGTAGGAAAAATAGTTTTAAACAAAACAATTTCATTAACTTATAGTATTGATAGATTATGATGAATAATAATAAAATTATGAAATTTTTGTATGAAATATAATATTTAGTAGAATTGTTAAGTAGGACATCCCATTTTTTCAGGCCAGTCTAGGCCACCATGCCATGCATGGCATGACATGGTATTTATCATAGTCCATGCCATGTTAGCATGATTCTAAAAAGGTGTAGCCTAGCACAACTCATTGGCTGAGTCGTACCACACCAAGTCAGACCTGGCTAGGATAACCTAGTTCATTCCAAGCTAACCAAGGTTCAGTCCAGGCTAGCCTAGTTCATACGAGGCTAGTCTGGGTTAGGTCTTGCTAGCTTGGTTTGTTTTAGGCTAGCTTGGGTCAGGTCCAGCAAACCTAAGTTATGACCATGTTTGCATGTTTGGCTAGTTGGGTCTAAACTTTCATGCATGAGCCATCATGTAGGGTCATGCCATACTGCAGCCCCTATGCTAGGATCTTTGGCTCGACATGGTCCAAGCCATGTCGTGTGCTAGTCCATGACACATCTAGGCATGACTTTGAACATTGCTATGTCATGTCGTGCCTAGGTCACTCAACCTATTTGACACATTTATTCTATTATTAGAATATTATAAGCTATACAAATCTGAGATATGAGAGCTATGAAGAGATTTCATTTGATAGTCCCAAACTAGCATTCAGCTTATCATTTGAAGATATAACTTCCAAATTACTTATTGATATGAGAAAAGTGAATAAAGAAAAGAAGAGTGAATAAGACAACTTGAAATGAGATTTTAA
Source organism: Sapria himalayana (assembly GCA_029783825.1). Classification (NCBI taxonomy): domain Eukaryota; kingdom Viridiplantae; phylum Streptophyta; class Magnoliopsida; order Malpighiales; family Rafflesiaceae; genus Sapria; species Sapria himalayana. The sequence goes on along the minus strand of JAREIK010002602.1, from coordinate 1,208,001 downwards.
GATGTTAATTTGAGCATGCTTAAGGAAAATGCTACATTAAAATTTATAGCATCTAAAATGAAAATATTCAATAGTGAGAAGGTGGTCAAGAAAGCCAAAAAATCTATGATATTTTTTAATGTTAGTGCAATAATAAAGAATATATCATGGACTATAATGATTGTAGATAAACGTAATGATTCAGTAAAGTCTAACTATGGAAGTAAAACATCACCCTACTTGGTAGGCAACCCAAGAATTTTCTTTTTGTTGTGTGAAGTAATATATGTTCTTCTATTGTTTTGCTATATACACTTCACTCCTTGATACTGATACAAGATAGAAATCCCAAAAATAATGGGTGGAAGATTAAAACCTAACTATGATTCTGATTAGCTCATCCAAAAAAGTCATGATGATCAGTCAGTGCCATGACTTTTCAAAAAAAAAACATGCAAAGTAATGAATTTTTGTTTATTTATTCTTTGTGGCACAAAAATTTTTTTTACTCCTCACATCTTCTTTTGCTTCCTACATCATGAAACCAAATCCTAACTTTACGAATATTTTAGACTCTATGAAAGAAAGCTTGATTTCAAAGTTATGGGGGAATAGTGACACTATCGATATGAGTTGCAAGGTTAAAAGCAAGTGACATAGGTTGAGCACAACCAAGGTTTCACCAAAAGTGAAGATGCCATTGATAATGTTTTTAACATATGTTTGTAGAAAATAAATGACATTTGTTCTCTCCAAGAAGAGATATATAGGAGAGAGGGGGTTCAATGAGTTTATCCCACCTAATATATGTGGATGACCTTATAATATTTTCTAAAGGTGATTCTTCCTCAATTGATGTCATCCTAATACATTACAAGATTTGCAAGAACTTTTGGTTTGGATGTAAACTCCTCCAAATCGAATATTTTCTTTGAAGGAAGGGTGAGAAATAAGAAAAAACAAATCCTAAGGCAATCTAGATTTGCAGAAGGAGATCTCCCTTTTATTTTTTTTTGGGTACCCCTATCATCAAGTAGATATACTGCACAATTCTTTATACTACTAATTAAAATTACATATGTCATTCACCAATAGGCAAGTAAAATTCTCTTATTTACTGAAAGACTTGAATTATCACATACTATTATACAATATATTAAATGATACTGGTTCTCATTATTTCTCTAACCTTCATCTATTATAAGTGCAATTAAAAATTCTTGTAGAAGATTCTTATGGGGAGGACCTCAAACTAGTAGGTTCCATCCTAAATCTTCTTGGTAAAAAGTATGCATGCCCACCAATTAAAGTGGACTTGGTATCCTTCATTTATCAATTTGGAATAAATCTTTTTTTCATTTAAACTTTGTAAAGAATAAACAAGAAAAATGACTTACTTTGGATAAAATGGGACCATCATTTTTAACTTAGTTCCCAAAACATTTGGGAATACTAGATATCCAAAGATGATTCATCTTTCTAGAAATCCCTAATCTCAATTAGGCATATCTTAATTGAAAAAAATAAGAAGTTCCAAACAAGATAAAGAAAAACTTACCAAATGGAGAGATAATGGAAGAATTAAAACATAAGCATATAATTTCCTTATTGGAAACATAAAAAAGGAAATGAAAGCTTGGACTAAAAATTTATGGTTTCCAAACCACATACCTAAGCATGCTACATTACTATGGATTGCTAAACATGGGAAGCTCAGAATCAAGGTTCAACCATTTGCATCACCAAAAAATATGGATTATGAATTCTGAACTTGTGTAGTATCTTTCAAGGACATATTCTTTAAATGCGAATTTTCTAGGAAGATTTGGGAAGACCTAAAGAGCAAGATACAATTGCCCGAAAAGATGGAATCCATCACCTCTATTTTTAGATGCATGAAGGAGTAGTATAAAGTGAACACACACAAGAATATTGTTCATAAAGCAACCTTTGAAGTAAAAGTTTACTATATCTAGAGAGAAACAAACCATATGTGGCATGCAGGAAATTCACAAGATTTATATAACATACTCCAAAAAATTAAAATAGAAATTTAGATTGTATTCAAAAAAGAATGTGATAGATTGAAACACTAGGTTGTATACATTTTTGATAGTGTATTTTATTATTTATAAAAAAAGTAAAAATACCTTTAATCCAAATAGATATTTCAGATTGATGTATCAATCTTAGATCCATGGATTTTGTCTATTTAATTTATATGATGTATGTTCAAATAGTTTGAATTATATTCAATTTGGATATAAAATGGAAGTTGTGTTATTGTGTAATGATCCTTTATCCTAATTAATAATATACAAGGTGGTTATCATTAGTGAGCTTGCCCAAATAATGATCTCCTAATAGTTTTTTTTTGGTATGTCACCACCGAGACAATAATTCATATCTGCTCAAGAGTCATTCATAATCCCAAACCTTTTAGGCAACTTGTCAACTATGCTTGATGGTTTCTCTGTATATATACTATTTTTCATCAGCCTTAGATATCATAAAGAATAAGAATTGATAGGGCTAGTAAGTATTTATACTTTTGGTTTCACAAGCTCCATAATCATGCAATTATCAAATACTTCTTATGAGTTTCATCGGTGGGAACCATATGATTGAAAGTAACTAAAAGGGTTATCACCATAATATAAGTTTAAAAAACTTATGCATATCCCAAGAATTATCTATTATTGTAACTTTGTTATGCTGCATAATTTTGTTAGTTAGGAAGTGTCCCAAACTTCATTAGCAAGTGTATCTTATTAATAAAGATTCGCATGTATAAGTCATACAAGTAATAAAAAGGACTTTCGTCAATATATTAATCACATAGGGATTGTATTAGTAGTTTGGTCAATCAAAAATAATACAACTAAATTAAAGTAAAATATATATTTTAGATTTTGATATCAATCTTAGATCCATAATTTGTTCATTTATATTATGGATGTATGTTCAAATAGCTTAAATTATATTGGGGTTGGATACATAATGAATGTTGGGTTATTATGGACAAATAGCTTAAATTATATTATGGATGTATGTAAAGATACTTTTCCCTAATGATATTTAAGGTGATTATTACCATTTAACTTATCACAAATGGTTGTCCCCTCAGTTTTCCTCTAGATATTTCACCACAAGAAAATAAATTATCTCTACTCGAGAATAATTCACAATCACATACTATTTAGATAACTCATCAACTATTCTTGATAATTTCTTCATATGTATATTCTTATTCTACAACCTAATGTGTCATAAATAGTAAGAATTGATATTGTTTGTAAGTATTTGTAATTTAGGCTTTATAAGTATCATACTCACACAATTAACATATACTTCCTTCAAGTTTTATTTCGTGGGAACTATGAGTAAAAACAACTCAACGAGTTGTCACCACCTATTGACTCATAATAACTCACACATATCCTACGGATTACCTATCACCATCTATCTTGGTGATGATACAAATCTTATACAAAAGGTGAAACCAATAGGAGAATATTTAATATAATGTCCACCTCAATCAAGAAATAATTGTTCTAAGATATATACAATAAATTGACATGTAAAAGTGTTCGTGCTTTCAGCTTTGTATGTATCATAGTCATAGTGATTAACATACATAAATTTTAGGTTTTAATATATATGTTTATCTCATGCATCATGGTCTAAATAGTTGTCACTTCTTTTCTACAATATATGCTAGTGAGCCTCATGATTTACCTATATCTAACCACCATGAATACCAGCACAACCCACCAATAGTCAAAATTTTAATTTAAGTTATATTTAATCACATGATTTAATTTTTATAACACAACATAAATCATAGCATATCCATAAATATAAAATTATTTATATATCACACAAATAAAGTTACATAAATCATAGACAATATGTTATTTTGGTATAAATTTTTGAATCAACTCTAGAAATGGGTAGTTTGAGAATCACACCCACTAACTCTAAAGATTAGTATATGGCTTATGTCCTTTACTTGCTTATGGAGCTCCTAGAAAGTGCAAAAATTACCTTAGCATTTGGTTATTATGCCTTCATTTTGCTCGATGCATGGAAGAAAAAGAAGAATTGATATTTATCTCAATTTCTCTATCTTTCTCTTTTATACTCGAATATTTCTACATTAATTTAAGTAGAAAGTCTTAGATTTAGGAAGAAGGCCACAATTTTGTCCTTCATATTTTAACATCAAGGTTATGACTCCATAAAATAGTCATGACTCTAGAATGTATCATAATATTTTTGTAATACAAAGTCATGGTGTTTTGTAATTTTTGTGACTTGGGCCTCATGTCTCTATAGCATAAAGTCACATCATTAGGAATGTATCTTTCTTGATCATAGTATAATCACGACACTAAAAAATGTCATCGCATTAGGAATGTATCTTATGTGCATCTTAAGATCATATCTAAGAAATGGTCGCAACATAAAGAATAGTCATTCACGTGTCTCAAATCACCATGATGTTTGGAATGATTGTGGCCTTTAATTCTTTCATATGTCATATGGCCATGGAAATGCATAACTTCCATGGCACTAGAAATTAGCCTAGATATTAAAGTCTTAGCTTTATCTTTTCTTAAGAACAAGAGTAGTGGTTTTAGGGAATGGTCATACTCAAGTAATACCTTTTGTAACATTTAATGTTCAAAAGTTGTGAAGCTGAAACATTATTGATGCCTAAGAAGTTTTGTCTTAAGTTTTGGCCTAAGAAGTTTTGGCTCTGCAATATTATGTAGCTAAAAAGTCAAGAATTTTGAAAAAATTTGTACCACTAAATTGAGACACCAAGTCATATTAAAGATAAAGTGGTAGTGTTACGAAGTGATCGTGACATTTAGCCTCGGTGGAATACTTGGTTACAATGATATGAAATTAATATTGTTGTCATTTAAATATAATGACATATTTATGGCTTCAACTCAATGATAATATCATAGTTACAAAATATATATTTCATAGTGGAAGGATTGTGTTAACAAATTAGTAGAGTTATGGTGTATAAAGATTATCATGACCAATTAGATAGAGTTTCAACCAATAATAACTTCCAAAACTATGAGATCCTTTATAATTTAGCCATCAACCAAATGTTTCTAAAAAATTATCAATTTCCTTATTATTCATCAAAATCTACCAAAACTCCAAAGTTATAAAATTAATATATAAAAATTTCATTCTCATGCTTATACATCATCAAAAATTACCAAAATACCCAATAATATCTAGTAATTTGAACATTGAATAAACTCTCACACTAAAGTAATTGATCATCCATGAGTAATAAGTTTGTTTGCCTCAAAATATTCCAACAACTTAAAAAGATATTTTTTTTTGCAACTAGGTTTGAGTATTGTGTTGTCTCAATATATTGGAGCAAATTTAAGTTTACATATTATATTCATGGTAATGTTTGAGTTATGCAAATATACTTATGGTACATTGGGTGTGTACAATCATTTATATGATGGATATAAAATATGTATTTATTACATTAGACATATGAAAAAATAAAATCATTGGTTTGCCTTTCGAGTAGCACTATGTTTAATTTGCATAGCTAGAATATTGAAATCCCCTTTTCTCTATCAGAAATCTCTATTATCCAAGCTAACTTCTTGATGTACTATTTTATCTTCTTGTTTGTTTCTTCCCTGGTAATATTTTAGCTACACTTGCTCTCTGAGCCTTTTTTTTAGATGACACGGCTTTGGTGAATACTGTTGCTTCTTCTCTAGTGCTAGCCTGGATGTTTTCTTCTTGTATCTCTATAGTCATGGCATTAAGAAAAACTATGGTTTTTATTTTTAGCTCTTTCTTACCCTTTTCATTGTGTAACTCCAAATTTATGAAATTATGCATAGCCATGACTTTGTATTTGAGCTTCTAATTGATTATTTTATTCTATAACCTCAAAGTCACTATGTTGTGCATAGCCATGACCTTATTCTTAACTTTTTTTTTGCCATTTATAAATAGTAACACTTAAGTCATTGCACTATGCACAACTACTACTTTGTCTTCATGCTTTACTTGGATAATTTGTTTTTATACCCTCAAAGACATGGAATAGGCACATCCAAGATTAGTATTGATTGGATTCTCCATGGTTTCTATCTCAATCTTGTCGTCATTAATTGTTCCCTCACCTTTCTTGAAGTTGTCAGTATAAGATTTTTTTGATGTTGAAACTTTGAAGAATATCGTTACCTTATAGTAGTCATCCTTTTCACTTTTCTCATTTTTACAACCTAAAAATGGTTCTTCCTCCGCATCTTATCACATATATAATTCCAAAGTTGTTCTTTCCCTTCATCTCTTTAAATTTCATCTAGCCAATAGTTTTCTAAAAAATTATTCCATTTGAAGACTACTTTTTGTTACAGTGTAGTATAAAAGAGATTGTCTAATCTCCAACAACCCTTATCATCATCATCACCATCATCATCATCATCTGGATCTCACAAGCTTTTGTAAAGCTTAAACTTTACTTGCTCTTTGCTAACATAAAGAGTAAACTCTCATTTCTTGACATCAATAAGAGCTTGTCTAATTACCAAAAATAGTCATGCATCCCATTATTAATAGTACATAATTATTTTTTTCCATATCCAATATAATAAAATATATTGGAAATATAAAGATAATAACCTTAAACACTAATGCATCTTTGATAATCTTATATGGGCATTTGATAGTCAGATCAACTTTTTAGAGTAAGAGAGATACTAGAGTGATTTTAATGGGGAACTTTAATTCTTTGAAATTATTCTTTGAATAATTACATTATATTTCTTAGCCATATTCATAGCATGCACATCTTCAACTTCTTCTTATTACTCATTAAATATTTCATAAACTAAACATAGTTCATTATTTGGACTAGAGCTTTTGCATATTGTATATTAACTTCTAGAATATATTGAAAACATTCTCAAAGTATTCATCCAATTTTTTCTTTCTAATTCATTATAAAAATAAAAGATTCATTAGAAACTTACCCTTATTTCCTTAGCTTCTTTTTGATTGATTTCTTTATCTTTATAACCTGAGGTAAATTAAATGTTTCAAATAGGCCAGGTGGGTGGGTCTTGGGCCTAAAGTCTGGTCCATTTCAGCCATGCCAGGCCTGACATGACATAATTTGGAACCACGTTGTGGGCTGGGCCAGACCGAACATTGGCATGTTTCATGCAGTGTTGGGTTGGCATGATCCATGCCTCATGTAGGGCTATGCACGACTTGTATGACTGGCTAAACGACACGGTAAACTGGCCCAGGTACCCAGCTAGACTTTTAAAATTCAGCTAGAAAAATTGAGGGTATAACTATGACCCAGCCCAACCCGAAAAGTCCAAGCTAGTCCAAGTTGGCAATTCTCAGCCTGTGCCATGCCTGGCACGACTTGAGAACCTCTAAGGTAACCTTAATTCATTTATCTATTTCTTCACTTCCTTCTTTTACATCTAATGTTAAATTGTTGGCTTGTAATTTATCTAGATTCACAACTTTATTAGGTGTCACATCATTATAGACTATATCTTTGGAAGCATCTTTAGTAGAAGCAATGACTTACTAGAAAATTTTAGTGGGAACTTAACTCTATCAGCTCAAAAAGTTCTAGAATACTTTTGTTCAATATATTTTCCATATATCTCTTTCTGATTTCAATGTAATATTGATGAGCATTTTTTTGGATTTGCTTCAATATCATCTCATAGTTCATTCATACATTTTCTCTTCATTGATATGCCTAATTATCAAATTTGAGTCCCTATGTACCTCATTACTAAACTCATTTGATACATTTTCACTTGAAGCTTTTCCATTCGATTGTCTTCAGTATAGTTTCTCTTTTTTAAATCAGTTAAGATGGCATTCATACTTTCTTTAAAGCTGACTTCTTTTCTCTTCGTAATGGTTATAAATTAAAGCTTGATTCTTGGTTATTATAGCTCATCACATTGTTCCCAAATTTTCTAGAAGCTTTCCCAACATTGTATAGCCCACTCTTATAGCATCCATGCAAAAACTTTGCATGATTTTTTATGTTCAGTTGGTAATGCATTGAAATATTGTTATTATGTCAAAACATGAATCCTTTGCTTTACATTTTGTTGGTTTCCAACATTTGATAAATAGGATTCAAGTCCACCAATTCATGTGGAAACAAAATTACAAACTTTTGAAATCCTCTCTTTTCCTCTTGGGTGTCAAGCTTTCTTATGAGAGCTTTCATTTTTCCTTCAATTGTGATGTATTGATCCAACTTCAATACTATAGTTTGCGTTTCTTAAAAGAATTATCTATTTAAGTTTGATAGTTATTCTTTGCTTGCTCCTCAAAAAAATATACCTCCTATGGTAATTTATTTATAATATAACCTCACACAACTACATCAACTATACATCTCATCATATAGTTCATCTCATTGTAGAAGGTTTTGACTTGAAACCACAACTCAAACCTTTGTTGAATGTATTTTCTCAATAACTCCTTAAAATGGTCTCAAATATCAAATAGTATCTCTTGCTCATCTTACTAGAATTAGCTTATCTCACTCCATAATTGAGAAGTAATTTTAGGTAGGAAAAACTTAGTCTCATAGGCTCTCATTAGTTCATCCTAACTCTCATTGGTTTCATGAGATAAATAATGAAACCAACTTCATACCTTATCCTTTAAAAAAAAATAGACATAACCTTATTACATTGAGTCTAACTCCAATCATCTTTACAATATCAAATAGCTCCAAAAATATCATAGCATGTCTATTAGGATTCATCATTACCCTTTTATTGTACTGGTGCTATTGATCCATAGCTATAAGACATAACTTCGACTCAAAATTGATTGCTTCCACTAGTTGTGTCAAAATATCTAAATAATAATTCATCATTATGAACTACCAATGATCTCCCAATATGTGGTGGTGGATGGGTAATTGGATAGATTACTCATTGGTGCCTTGGAGCTTTCTCTTACTATAAATTTTCTCCAAGGGCTCTTTATCGATTTTTTGTCTGAAAATTACTTGTTTGGTTCTTTTGATTTCTAGGCCTTGAGGGGTTAGCTCTATCCCAAAGATTCAACACATAAAAGGATACTAAAAAAATAAGGGAAAGTGTGTAAGCAAAATACAAAACACAGTTATCTATATTTCAAACAAAATAACAAAAATAGTCATTAGATTTAGAATAATTAATCAAAATTAATGCTATCTAAACACTAAAAAGGATATATCCTTTCTTGAGAATAATTATATTAACTCATGTTGACTAATCAAAATAAGTAATCTTTAGTAATAGTACCACAAACTTATTGTAACATTGTTATACTACTTATTTTATTAGTTTGATAGTGTCCCCAAAAGCTTATTAGTGAGAGTATCTTATCAACAAAGATCTACAAGTATATGAGTCATTAATAGTTAAAAAACTTTCATCTAGAAATTGATTCTATAAAAATTATATTGGTAGTTTAGTTAATAAACAATAAGATAACTCAATTCTAGTAAAATATATATTCTGAATTATGACATCTCTCTTGGATCTGTGATTTGTTCATTTAATTTATGTGATATATAGATTTATCTCCTGCATCATACTCAGAAGGGCTATTACTTCCTTCCTACCTTTTGCATGAGTGAGCCTCATATTTTACATATCACTATCTACCATGATAATCTCTCACAAGCCTAATAATAGTCAAAATTCTAGTTCATGTTGTATTTAATTACCATCTATCAATATTATAATGAAAAATAAATCAAACACATTCAAGGCCTTTTCGGGAATGGATTTAAATTCATAAATAAAATCTATTTCATATCACACATATTCAAATTACACAAATCCTAAACTCATGCTATTTTGTACAAATTTCCATATCTACCCTAGAGAAGGGGGTTTGAAATTCATACCTTACAACTCTAGGGATTGCAAAAAGACTCGCGATCCTTGCTTGCTTGTGGAACATATAGGGAGAGAAAAATTCACCCCTAAGTTTTTGTAGTTGCTTTGCCTTTGCGTGTTGCATGTAGGGAGAGGATAAAGAATAAGAGAAACCCCTTAGAATTTCTCTTTTACTTTTATACTTAGATGAATTTTTATTACTCTAAGTAGGAAGTTGTGACTTTTAGAAAAAAATTATAATTGCAGTCTTCATATATTATGTTTGATGTTGCTGCTCTAACAAGTGGCCATGACTCTAGACTTCATCTCATTTTTTATGTAACAAAAAATCATGGCACTAACAATGACCTTGACTTTTGCTAGATATCTCTACAACACGAATTGGTGGCATTATGAAGTGACTAGGACTTCATACATTTTCTTCTTACCTTTAATAAAGGGCCATGATGTAAGAAAATAATCATAGCATGGTGAAGGGCTTCTCATATTGATATATGGCCGCAATATTGTGATAAAGCTATGATAGTGATGAGGTATTAAGTATCTTGTGGTTCCTATGGTGGTTAATAAACAAAGCATAAAATTATCTCTTCATATGTCTTCAAGTGTTCATAGTATTATGAGTAGTTGTGTGACTACATTTCTTTTTTCTCATATATCATATTGCTGCAGCACTAAAAGAATACCATGATGCTAGTAATTGGCTCAAGTATATATGATGTGGCTTTACCTTCCTTTGAGGATGCGAGTCATGGCCATTGGAAATGGTCATACTCGAATAATATCCTTTAAAATTTTTGGTGTTTCAATGTTTGACTTTGGATAATAGCTACAAGTATTTTTTGAGTAATTTTGGCACTATAACTTTGTATGGTTCAAATGTCATGGCTTTTTATAAAAGTAGTAGCTCTAACTTGAGACTACAAGATTATATTAAAGATAAAGTCATGGTGTCTAGGACCGGTTATAATGTTCATCACTAGTGGGCTACTTTGTTGTTGTGGCATAGAATTCATATCACTATTATTTAAATTTCATGAGATAGGTATGGCTGCAGCTCCATGATAATTCATAGTAACTAAGGATGTGTTGCATAGTGGGAAGATTGTACTAACAAGTTGGTAGGGGCATAGCATTAAGGATATCAATGATAAATTAGATAGAGTTCGACCATGAATAGATGCCAACACTACACAATACTCGGTATTTTTTTCCCTCTACTAAATACCTTTAAAACCCTAAAAATTTTATGATTTTTCCTCAAAACTCTTTAAAATTTTATAGTTGAGAAATCAATCCATAATTTCTTTCATTTCATGCTTATACAACATCATAATGCATAAAAATACCTTCAAATATTTTGTAGTTTGAATGCCAAATAAACTATCATACTAAAATAATTGCTCATCCCCAAGCAACAACTTCTACTTCCATGAAAAAGTATTCATCATTTCTATAAATTTAATATGATAGGTTTGAGTATCATATGGTCTAGGTGGAGCTACTTCAATTAGACATCTTGACAATCATGGTATGGTTTTAAATTTGTGACTATGCTTGTTGGTCATTGGATGTGTGTATTGATTTATGTGGTGGATAAGTATTAATTAAATCATACATGCAAAAAAATAAATTTTGGATTGCCTCCCAAGTAGCAATATATTTAGCATAAATTGCTAGACCATCTAAACCTCTTTTCCTCTATTATAGATCTCTATTGTCTATGTTATCTCCTAAGCATATTGTTTTACCTTCTTCTTTATTTTTTTCTTTCAACATGGCTTCAGGTACACTTGTTTCTTGTGTTATCTCATCTATGGATGCTATGACTTAAGCGAACATCATGGCTCCTTATTTGGTGTTGATTTGTTCCATTTCTTCATGAATCCCAAAATTTACGGCACTGAGTACAACTGTGATTTTGTCTTTAAGTTTTGTTTTGCTTTTTTCATCTTATAACTCTAAAGTCACAATGCTGAGTTAGAGGTATCATCTAGGCTGGGTGGCTCAGGCATGGTTTATGGCATGGCATAGTACAGTCATGCCTTGCACGACATGGGATGGTTCAAAACTATGCCTAAAAGTGCTACAGGCTGAATCATAGCATAGCTCAGGCCATGTTGAGCTAATATTTTGGTACGTAGAGCTTGGCATGACATTGCCCAATATGATGGCCTATGCAGACTAGTTTCAGCCCAACTAGCCAACCCAGTTGTCCTAGAATGACCCAAGCGAGCCAGGAGTAAATCTAGGCTAGCCTAGACTAAACCCAAACTAGCTTTGTCTAACCTAGGTTAGCCTAGCCAGCTTAACCCAACTTAGCATGACCCAGTATGACCCAGTGTGACCTAGCATGAACCACCCAAAAGCCATGTCAGACTACCTCTTTTTTGAACCATGTTAGCACGTCATGGCCTATTTGACCTCTTAGCTGAATGAAGTCGTGATTTTATCTTAAGTTTTTTTTTTGCTTTTTTCATCATGCAACACCAAAGTCGCAGTAGCGTTGTGCAAAGTTGTGGTTTTATGTTTAAGCTTGTTATAGACTAATTTATTTTATATCTTTAAAGTCATGGTACTAGGAGAACTCATGCTTTTGTCTTCACTCTTTCCTTGATCATTTTTCTTATGTAACACCAAAGTCATGGCACTATGCATAGCCATGACTTTGTCTTCAATATTTCCTTGGCTATTTTCATTATGTAATACCAAATTCACGATACTATGTATTACCAACCATATCTTTAAGTGGTTCCTCCATTATCTCGGCATTGTCTTTCTCCATTTATCTATCAGCTTTCTTTAAGCTATCAACATAAGACTCCTTTGAGATTGTGACTTCAAATAATATCGTGATAACATAGTAGTTATCTTCTTTTGTTTCCTCATTTTTCATAGCTCCAATATAATCCTTAATCTTCATATTTTTTCCCCCTTCATCTATATCGCATCTCTAAAATTGTTCATCTACTTTATATTCTTCATATTCATTTGGCTAGTAGTTTTCTATAAATTATTTTACCAAAAATTTACTTTTTGTTGCATTGAGATAGAAAATATTGTCGATTCTCAGACACCCCTTTCCATTATCATCTATATCCCATAAGCCATTGTAAAGATTCTACAACTCCTCTCTCTTAATGTCAATAATGGCTTGTCCTGTGGAAAAATATGATCATTCCAATATTAATATTACATTGATTTCTTTCTCCATATCAAATATAATGAAATCCATAGAAAAAAAATATATACATTTACCTTGACCAATACATCTTTGATGATTCTATCCGAATGCTTGACAGTCTAATCTACCATTAAGAGTCAAAAAGATATTAGAGTAATTTTGTTGAGATTAAATTTTGTGCAATTGATAGGGGCATCAAGTTGACACTTAATTCTAAGTTGCACAACACCTTCCGAAAGGTGTGATCTCTAAGAGTACAAGTTAGGTCCTTTAATTTTCTCTAAAGTTTTCTTTGAATAATTATACTATACTTATAAGTCATATTCATTGCCCCATACATATCTAACTTCTTCTTACTACTTATTATGTTTTTCATAAATTTCATATAATTTAGCATTTGGGTTAGAATTTTTCCAAATGGTATGTTTACTTCCAACTTTCAAAATATGCTAAGAAACTTCTCAAATTATTCATAAAATTTTTTATTTCTAAATCATTGAGGACTTGGAAAATTCATTCAAAGCTTACCCTTAACTTTATTATAGTTTATTTATCCACCTCCTTACCTTCAAGCAACTTCCATTCACACATCTATTTCTTTGATTCCCATTTTCCCATCTTAAGGTAAAATTTGGGCTTACACTTTTTTTTAGAATCATGTCATTGTTAGTTACCATGACATCATATTATTCATATATTTTATTTTCTTTAGTTAGGGTGATAGTTTTTTAGAAAATTTTTGGCTGAGTCATTTATTTTGAGAAGGTCATGGCATTATCATCCACAAAAGTTTTAGAATTTTTTTGTTCAGAATACATTGGTAGATCCGGCGCCACAACTTTTTGGAAGGTCTCAACACTATCACCCTCAAATATTATAGGATCCTTCTATTCATATTGCATTGGTGACTTATTTCCACTTCTAAGAAATTTTGAAGAAAAATTCTTTTAATTTATTTCCATATCACTTGACAATTTACTTTCTTCTCTTCTTTTCATTAATAATGTAAATTATCTAAAATGATGATCAATATTTTTCATCACTAAACTCATTTGATTCATCCTTACTTCAAGCGCCTCTATTTGATTATCTTAGGCATTAAATATCTTTTTCAACTATTCTAAGTTGGTTTGCATCCCTCATTCTAAACATGGCTTCTTTTCCCTTTGTGATGGTTGAAAATTAGAACTTGGGCATTGATTAGTATAACTCACTACACTATTCCCAATTTTTCTCAAAGATTGCTCATTATTTTGCATCCCACTCTCATAACCTCTATATGAAACACATACCATTAATTTATATTTGTTGGCCTCTTCCATGTGGTAAATGGGTTCTGAGTGCACCAATTCATATGGATGTAAAATAATGGTTTTTCTTGATATCCTGGCTTATCTTCTTGAGTATCAAGCTTCCTTAAAAGAGCTTCCATCTTTACTTCAATGGTGGTGAACCGATCCAACTATAATATTTTGACTTATCTTCTCCTATATAAGTGATGCATCTGAGTTTGTTTGTTTTTTTTCTAACTCCTCAAACAAATGATATGTCTCCCCTATTAATTTATTTATAATTAACCCTCTTGCGACAGTATCAATCATGCACATCATCATATAGTTCATCCCATTATAGAGGGTTGGCCTTGGAAACTTAATAAAAATCCATGTTGAAGATACCTTTTCAACAACTCCGTAAAATAGTCTCAAGCATTATATAAATTCACATACTCATCTAACTAAAGTTAGATTATCTCACTTCATAATTGAGATATTATTTGAGGTGGTGCGAATTTAGTTAGAAAAATCATCACCAAGTCATCTCAATTCTCAATGGAGCCCTATTATAAACATTGAAACCAATTTAGTGCCTTATCAATTAATAAAAATGGAATTAAACATGACTTTATTGTATCAAGGCTAACTCCATTCAATTGTATAGTGTGACATAGATCCAAAAATATTGTGGCATGCCTAATAGCATCTTTTGATGCCCTTCCATTATACTGGTATTGTTGAACCATAGCTATAAGACTTAGTTATTCTACAAGACTTAACTTCGAATCAAAATAATTAGTTTTCACTAGTTGCAATCAAATACCCAAATAATTTTCTATTATCATCAGCTTCTATTAATCTCTCAAGTTATGGTAGTGGATGGGATAATGGACAGCTTGCCCATTACTGCCTTTGGACACTTTGTTAATGTCAATGCTCTCAATAGGTTCCTTATCAAATAGCTTTTCTAGTTTATTGATTTTTGGGTCCAAAGAGATTAACTTAGTCCTAGATCTTCAGCTCATATAACAGTGGAAAAAAGTAAAGGAAAATAAAGTGTGAAAAATGCAAGCAAAACCAAATTATAACTATCAACTTTCAACAAGCTAACAAGACTTAACAATTTGATTTGGAAAGATTTATCAAACTTAATATTATCTAAACTAATAAAAAATTTTTTTTTACAAGGATAATACATAAATTTATGTGGACTAATCAAACTAAATAATTCTAAGCAATAATATCAAAAACTTGTTGCAACTTTATTATGCCACCTAAAGTTATTGGCTAGCTGATGTCCTAAAAGCTTATTAATGAGAATATGAAGTGCATAGGTTATACAATTAAAAGCATACTTTCATCTAGATATCAATTCCAAAGAGATTGTATTGGTATTTTGGTTATTCAATAGTATGATAATTCATTTTAGTAATTTTGATATTTAGATTGTTTGACAATATTAAATTCATGAAATTATTCATTTAAAAAATGTGATGATATTTAAGTTACTCAACATATATTGTGTTAGACATAGAATGAAGATTGGGGAGTTGTGCAATAACTCATTGCCCTAATGACATATAAGGTGGTTGTCACCATTAAGCCCTTCCCAAAGATAGTCCTCTCGGTGCATCACCACTGAGATAACTATTCATCCATGCTTGAAAGCTATTCATAATACCATACCATTTAGGAAACTTTATTAACTATCATTGATGGTTGCTTCATATGCACACTTTTATTCTTTGGTCTCATATATCATAAAGTATAAAAATTGACATTGTTTATATGTGTTTCTTTTTTTGGCTTCATAAGTACCTTACCTACGCAATTAACATATACTTTTCTAAAAGTTCACTAATAGAAATCATATGAGTAAAATCAACTAACAATAGGTATCATCACCTTGATAGTTACCTCACACTCATGAATGTCCCGAGGTTTGCTTGTTACCATCCTTCTCGATGATGATACGACTTCCACACTAAAGGTGAATACCTTAAAAAAAGTTCTATTTTCATTCCATCCTAATCAAAAATTATCTTTTTTAAGACATATATAATTCATTGGCATGTAAAAGTATCTATGCAATATGACATCATAATTACCATACTTATGGTGAATAATATACCTAAATTTAAATTTCAATGTTTAGGTTTTTCTCATACATCATAGTTAAAAGTATTGTTACTTCTTTTCTACCATATACACAAGTGAGCCTCATGATTTATCTATCACAATCTATCATGATAATCTATTACAAATCTACAAATAATTAAAACTCTAATTCAAGTTTTATTAAATCACTAACTATCAATATCTATAATAAAAAAAATCTAACACGTTCATTATTAAATATAAATTATTTCACATCTCATATATTCAAATTATACAAACCCTAGATTCATACTATTTTGATACAAATTCCCAAATATATTCTAGATATGGAAGGTTTGAAAGCATGCCCTCCAACTCTAAAGATTTCAATAAGTCTCATGTTCCTTGCTTGCTTGTTAACCCCATAGAGAGAGCAAAATCTACTCCTAAGGTTTGGTAGTTTCCTTGGCTTTGCTTGTTACTTGGAAAGAGTAGAAGAATAAAAAAAAAGATCCCTTGAATTTATATTGCTTGGAAATAGTAATTTTTTATTACTTTAAGTAGAAAGTCATAACTTTTATAAGAAACTAGTTACTTCGGCCTTCATCTCTTAAGCTTGAGGTTGCAACTCTAAAAAGTGGTCCCAAATTTGGATGACATCCTAATATTTTTGTAATACAAAGGCATGGTTCTAGCAACAAACATGACTTGGATTGAATATTTCTATAATACAAAGTCACAATGTTGTGAAGTGATCACGACTTCATGCATTTACCAACTTATATTTAACAAAAAGCTACAATGCTAGGAAATGGCCACAACATGGTCAATGCCTTCTTATATTGATATATGGTTATGGAATTGTGATAAAGTTATGGTATTGTGAAGGTCTTGTGTATCCTATGGATGTGGCATGGAGATATAGTCACTGCTTAAAATTTTTCTTTCATATGTCTTCAAGTATTCATGGTGCTATAGGTGGCCGAGGCACTTGCCTTATCTTCTCTAGTATGTCATATTGTTGCAGTACTACAAAAATGTTGAGACACTAGCAATTAGCTCAAGTTTAAAATAATGGCATTACCTTCCTTGAAAAATAGTCATAATCGAGTAATATATTGTATAACTTTTTGTGTCCCAAAAATAACTGCTCTAAATAATAGTCATGGATTTGACCAAAATAGTTTTAGATCTATAATTTTTTGTAGCTCATAAGTCATGACTTTGTAAAAATTTAGTAGCTCTGACTTGAGACTACATAGCTATATTAAAGATAAAGTCATGTTACTTGGAAATTACTGTGATCTTTAGTACTAATGAGGTACTTGCTTATTATGATATAAAATTAATATCATAGCCAATTAAATTTCATAAGATATGTATGACATCAACTCTATAATTATATCATAGCCACTAAGAATGAAAGTGTTGCATGGTGAAAGATTATGCTAATAAGTTGATAGGATCATGACATACAAGAATTGGCATGACCAATTACATATAGTTTTGGCCAAGAATTAATATGGAAACTATGTAACACTCATTCTACTTCCTCTTCTAAATACCTCCAAAACCTATTTATTTTAAGATTATTCATCAAAACTCACCAAAATTCTAAAATCATGAAATTAATCCATAAATTTATCCATTCCATACCTACACAATATTATATAGTACTAAAATAGTTATGAATATTTGGTAGTTTGATTACCGAACAATTTTTTTTTCTCACGAGGACAAAAGTTATAACCTTTAAGAATGGTCATACTTAAGTAATACCCTATGTAATATTTCATGTCCAAGAGTCAATACACTTATTAATTACTATGACTTTGGCATGGATAATTTTGGCTCTATAATTTTATATAGCTCAAAAGTCATATCTTTATAAAAAAATCTTTCTCTAAATTGAGACTACTAAGTCATATTAGAGATAAAGTCATAATGTAAAAAATTGGACATAACATTTAGCATCACTAGGAAACTTGGTTACTGCAATGTGAAATTAACATTTCAACCATTTAAATGTTACATGATAAGTATGACTATGACTCCATGATAATATCATAATCACAAAAAATATATTACATGGTGGAAGGATCATGCTAATGAGTTAGTAGAGTCATGACATACAAAGATTATTGTGACAAATTAGGTAAAGTTTCAGCCAAAAATGGATACCAAAAGTATGAGATACTCCATAATTTACCCATTTACCAAAAATCTTCAAAAACCTATATATTTCATGACTATTCATCAAAATCTATCAAAACTCCAAATTCATAAAATAGATTTATAAATATCTCATTTTCATGCTTACATATCATTAAAAATCAAAAAATTACTCAAAAATAATAAATACCAAACACTTATCATTATCCTCTTCGGTGATGATGCGACTCACACACTATATGTAGAACTCTTAGGATAATATTTTATTAATGTCCATCTTAATCATAAATTAGTTCTTCTAAGATATGTATAATAGATTGACATGTAAAATTATTTATAATTTTGGCTTTGTAAGCATCATATTCATATTGATTAACATATACCCAAATTTAAAGTTTTAGCATATATGTTATCTTGTACATTATGGTCATGCTATCACTTCCTTCCAACCATATGTGCTAGGCAACATTGTGGTTTACTTATCACCATCTATCATAACAACTTATACAAACTCACTAATAGTTAAATTTCTAATTTAAGTTCTATTTAATCACTCATCCATTAATTTTTATTACATAACATAAATCAAAACATACTCATTATTATAATATTTTTTTGTACATCACACAAATAAAATTACACAAACTAATCTAGACCACACACTATTCTAATATAAAATTCCAAATCTACCTTCGAGAGAGAGTGTGAGAGTTGCACCCCCCAAATCTTGGGTTTAACTTATGTCTTGTATCTCTTACTTGCTTGTGGAGCTATAGAGAGTACAAAAATCACCTCTATGATTTGGTTGATATATGCTTTATCTTTTGGTTGGTACTTGGAAGATGATGAAGATTAGAAGAGCATTCTCTCAATTTCACTATCTTCCTCTTTTATACTCAAATATTTCTGCAAAACTTCAAGTAGAAAGTCATAGCTTTCAAAAAAAAAGGCATCGCTTTGACCTTTATTTTTTAAGCTAGAGGTCACGACTCTAAAAAGTAGTAATGACTCTATAATTTATCTCAATATTTATGTAACATAAAGTTATGGTGTTGATAATGTCTATGCCTTGGGCTTAATATCTCTATAACACAAAATTATAGTACTAAGATGACTATAGCTTTGGCATTTATCTCTCTCATGTGCATCATATGGTTGTGGCATTAGAAATGGTTATGAAATTTGAAATGGTATATCATATGCATAATATGGCTATGATACTAGAATTGGTCATGGATTTAGTGTTAATCTTTTTTAATCATCATATATTTGAGGTGCTGGAAATGACTATATTAAAAATAATGGCTTTCTTCTGCCTAAAGTGGATGTGACACTAAGAATAGCCACAATATTAGGAATGGTTATGGCCATAATGTTGCAAAAAGTCTATTGCTCTAGAAATTAGCCTGACATAGAAGTTTTGGCTTTACCTTCTCTTGAGGACAAGAGTCACAATCTTAAGAAATAGTCGTACTAGAGTAAATGATCTCTATAATATTTCGAGTTCAAAAGTCATGATACTAAATAATTTTTGTGGCATTGGTAGCTTGAGTAGTTTGAATCTATAATTTTCTATAGTCATAAAGTATGACTTTGACATGAAACTATGAAATCTTATTAATGATAAAGTCATGACACTAGTAAATGGTTATGACTTTTAATACTAATAGAGTAATTGGTTATTGTAATATGAAATTAATATTATGGTCATTTAATTCTAATGAGATAAGTATGACTATGACTCCATGATAATATTATAGCCACAAAGAATAAAGTTAAAGAATTGTGCTAATGAGGTAGTATAATCATAGTGTATAAAGATTGTCACAACAAATTATGTTTGGTTTTGGCTAAGAATATATGTCAAAAACTATGCGATCCTCCATAATTTATCAATTAGTCAAAGTCCTTTAAAAACTTATCATATTCATGACTATTTATCAAAATCCACAAAAACTCTAAAATCATAAAATCAATCCATTTATATCTCATTATCATATTACATCATCTAAAAACACAAAATACTCAAGAATATTTTAGAAATTTGAATACACAAGAGATCTCATGTGTCATATAGACATGAATTAGTACGATATTAAACATATTTACACTTTTGACTTTGTAAGTATCATATTCATGATAATTAACATGTCTTCCTTCAAATCTCAATGTAAAAACTTATCCTTCTAATTCTTTTTATACTTCTTATTCTTCTTATTGAACTTATTCTTCTTATTCTTATTATTCTTCTTATTCTTCATTATCTTATTATTCTATTTGTTCTTCTTATTCTTCTTATATTTCTTATTCATCTTATTCTTCTTATATTTCTTATTCATCTTATTCTTCTTATTCTTCTTTTTCTTCTTTTTCTTATTATTCTCCATATTATTTTTATTCATCTTATTCTTCTTATCATCATCTTCTTCTTATTCTTTTTATTATACGTACTCTTTTTATTATTCTTATTCTTTTTATTCTTCTTATTATTCATTATTCTTCTTATTCGTCTTATTCTTATTATTTTTCTTATTCTTCTTATTCTTCTAATTCTGTTTCTTATTCTTCAATTATTATTATTCTTTTTTATTTTCTTATTCTTCTTATTCTTTTTATTCTTCATATTAGTCATATTCTTCTTATTCTTATTATTCTACTTATTCTTATTATTCTTCTTAATATTTTTATTCTTTATATTATACTTATTCTTCTTATTCTTTTTATTTTTATGATTCTTCTTATTCTTCTTATTCTTATAATTCTTATTATTCTTATTTATCTTCATATTCTTCTTATTCTTCATATTCTTCTTTTTCTTCTTATTCTTCATATTCTTCTTTTTCTTCTTATTCTTCATATTCTTCTTTTTCTTCTTATTATTCTTTTTCTTCTTTTTTTTCTTATTCTTCTTATTCTTCTTATTCTTTTTATTCTTCTTATTTTTCTTAATCTTCTTATTTTTCCTAATCTTCTTATTTTTCTTAATCTTTTTATTCTTCTTATTTTATTTAATTTTATTATTCTTCATATTCTTTTAAGTTTTCAAATTCTTCTTATTTTGCTAATTCTTATTATTCTTTTCATTATTCTTATTCTTATTATTCTTATTCTTTTTTTCTACAAATTCTTTTTATTCTTTTTATTCTTTTTATTCTTCTAATTTTTCATATTCTTCTCATTCTTCTCATTCTTCTTATTCTTTTTATTCTTCTTATTCTTCTTATTCTTCTTATTCTTCTAATTATTATTATTCTTTTTAGTCTTATTATTATTATTATTATTCTTATTCTTGTTCTTTTTATCTTCTTATTCTTTTTAAGACTCATTTTCTTTTTAATTTTCTTTTTCTTCTTATTTTTTTTTATTTTTTATACTTCTTTTTATTCTTATTCTTCTTATTCTTCGTATTCTTCTTATTATTCTTATTCTATTTATTCTTCGTATTCTTCTTATTCTTCGTATTCTTCTTATTATTCTGTTTCTTTTTATTCTTCTTATTCATCTTTTTCTTCCTATTTTTTCATCATTCTTATCCTTCTAATTCTTTTTATACTTCTTATTATTTTTATATTTTTTATTGGACTTAGTCTTCTTATTCATATTATTCTTCTTATTCTTCCATATCTTATTATTCTATTTATTATTCTTATTATTCTTATTTTTTTTATTCATCTTATTCTTCGCATTATTATTATTATTATTATTATTATTATTCTCTTTATTCTTTTTATACTTCTTATTTTTCTTCTTCATTTTCTTCTTCTTATTTTTCTTATTCTACTTACTCTTTTTATTCTTCTTATTCTTCTTATTATTCTTTATTATTCTTATTCGTCTTATTCTTCTTATTCTTCTTATTCTTTTTATTCTTCTTAGTCTTCTTATTCTTTTTATTCTTCTTTTTTATAAAAGATTATTTAATTATAATAGCCCTCTCTTTTGGTGGAGGAATACCCTTTTTACAAACTAAAATCTACTCTTTTCTCTTTTACACCCTTTATTAAAGTAAAAACAAATAACATGAGCTATTGTAAAATTCTTCACTATTTCACTTTCTACATTGGGCAATGCATGCTGAAATTACTTTGTTTTCCAATCTTTCTCATGCGATCCTCAGCTCCTACCTTTCCTAAGTTCCTCCGAAATCTATCTTTTAATCATGCTTCTTTCCTTAGCAAATGCTCATGCTGAAACTTGACCAAGACACTACTACCAACAGACACATAACAGATCCTTACCCAACATACTGCATGCAGTTAAGTGATCACTACTTACCTGACATTTTTACAAACACGTAACAGACTGCTTACCCAATGGATTATATTCCCATTGAACCTTGATTACAAACAGACACTCACTTTCCCAACCCCATACACACAACAATGATCGACAGCAAACACTTCACAAAATAATCAAACACTTACACCCTCAATTCCTACCCAATTCCTCATACTCCAATCTTCATCTAGTGTCTTGCAACTTGCATACCTCCATTCTTGGCTTGCTTCTGATATAAATGAACCTGCAAAATAATTAACAAGCATCCTATAATTCGATATGTTTCATTACCTCCTAACCTTCCTAACCAGCACCTGAACCATGGAGCTTGTTTGCTCTGCCAAAATTATACAACCCCAAAATAAGCATAATGATAGTTTGCAGCAAATTGCTGGGCTTTCTTGACCTCCTCTGTAAAATTTGCAAAACAGATTCCAGCAACTACAAATCTCTATAATCCACTACCCCCATTCCCTCATACCATTTTCTAAGCTTAAATCTGCGAAAAACTACCCAATCTATTCAACAACATTTTTTTAACCGATCTATGTCTTCATAGTCCCCCCTTAGGATCGGGGGGCCTCTTGAACGACTTCTCCTGCATATGTCAATAGTTGCATACTAAACAAGATAAATTAGAAAAACCAAAAATTTAACTTTGCCACCAAGCTTGCTTCTTAAATTATATCATTCTAATTTTTAATCTTTTGAACTCTAATATAGCAGAAACTTATTTTATCTAATTTTACCAAGCCTTTGAATTTATTCGGAATATTAATGCCGTCAAATTCTCGTGCTCCTTTCTCTCTACCTCCATTAGCTTATTTATAAACCAAAGCATTTTCCTCCATAAAAATGTGTGTGATATTACCTTTTAATTTTTCTATTAAACTTTAAATTTTATTAATATCATCCTCAAACTTCCATAATTCTATTTTAGCTATCACTAAATCAACTAGCAGGCTAGAGTCTACATGAACTTGAATATTTAAATAGTTATTTTCCTTTCTTCTGCTTCTTCCTCTTTTTCCTTTCTTCTTCTTCTTTCTTTCTTTTTCTTTTTTTTCTTCTTCTTCTTCTTCTTCTTCTTTCTTTCTTTCTTTCTTCTTCTTCTATTGCTTCTTCTACTACTACTACTACTACTACTACTACTACTACTACTTCTTCTTCTTCTTCTTCTTCTTCTGCTTCTTCTTTTTTTACTTATTCTTCTTCTGCTTCTTCTTCTCGTGCTTCTTCTTCTTGTGCTTCTTCTTCTTCTGCTGCTTCTTCTTCTACTTCTTCTATTTCTGCTTATTCTTTTTCTGCTTCTTCTTCTTCTGCATCTTCTTCTTCTGCATCTTCTTCTTCTGCTTCTTCTTCTTCTTCTTCTTCTTTCTTTCTTTTTTTTTCTTCTTCTTCTACTACTACTACTTCTTCTTCTTCTACTTCTTCTGCTTCTTCTTCTTCTTCTTCTT